>WNWK01014801.1:0-22500 GCA_009830355.1 Cherax destructor
TTGTCCAACTCGATGTGATGTTCTGGCGTATATCCACTTTCGTTTCTTGTCGATATATAATATAACCTATTCACTGTATTTCTTTCACTTGTCACATATTTATTTCACTTTATTATCCAGGGTGACACACGTGGCAACGTCGCCTGGAGCACACTAGGCCCACTCTGACCCCGCCACCAAATATTTATTTCTAGTTCACTTATAAAATTATGGCTCTCCCCACACTTATGTGGCTCAGGGCAACTCGTAAATCGCTTCAAGGGTTGTTCACTACCCTGACACACTTGATAACCCCTGAAGTACCCTTGGGTAGCCCTCAAAAACACTTATATTTACAGAGCCCTACAAGGGGCTCGATTCATAGCTCCTGGCCCCGCCTCTTCACTGATTGCTACTAGGTCCTCTCTCTCCCTGCTCCATGAGCTTTATCAAACCTAGTCTTGAAACTATGTATGGTTCCTGCCTCCACTATGTCGCTTTCTAGGCTATTCCACTTCCTGACAACTCTATGACTGAAGAAATACTTAATAACATCCCTTTGACTCATAGGAGTCTTCAACTTCCAATTGTGACCCCTTGTTTCTGTGTCCCCTCTCTGGAACATCTTGTCTCTGTCCACCTTATCTATTCCTCGCAGTATTTTATATGTCGTTATCATGTCTCCCCTAACCCTCCTGTCCTCTAGTGACGTCAGGCCGATTTCCCTTAACCTTTCTTCGTAGGACAATCCCCTTAGTGTGTGTGTGTGTGTGTGTGTGTGTGTGTGTGTGTGTGTGTGTGTGTGTGTGTGTGTGTGTGTGTGTGTGTCTGTGTGTGTATGTCGTGCCGAATAGGTAAAACTGTTCAATTAAGAACTCATATAAAATTAAATCCTTTCTAAAATTTTCTCTTATACGTTTAAAGATATATTTTTTTTTCATTTATGTTAATGTAAAAATTAATAATTTTCTACCAAAAGAACCTTAGAAAACTTACCTAACCTTATTATAATAAGCACAATTTAATTTAGCCTAATCCAACTAAATATATTTTAGATAAATTTACAATAATTGAATAATAAACAAACACAATGAAATAATTTTTTTTGTTAGGTTCAGAATGATTTTTGCAAAATTATTGCATACACAAATTTTCGCTTGCCTTATTCGGCAAGAAGAGATTTCCATTTAAGCCAAAATAGCAAGTTTTACCTATTCGGCACGACATATATATACATTGCACTAGCCAGGGGTCAAACCCATGATGCTTTGGCCCGCCTCATGATGAGCGAAAACATATGACTCTCTAGTGTGGTTCAGTGTACTAGAGCGTCATGTGTTTCGCTCATCATGAGGCGGCAGCTCATGGGTTCGACCCCTTGCTAGTGCAGTGTAGTTATTGATCAATACCACTCGTTCGTTGTCACAATAATATATATGTAATATCAATAACTACACTGCACTAGCCAGGGGTCGAACCCATGATGCTTTGGCCCGCCTCATGATGAGCGAAAACAGATGACGCTCTAGTCCACTGAACCACACAATCCTTAAGAGTAGCGCATCCAGTAGGACTGAATGTTATACTCGCTACCCAAGGACATACGGTGGTGTGGACGCCTCTAAGATAATTTCATTCTACTCCCTGTTTGGTGTAATAGCTCAACAAACAGTATATTATATTGTTGTAACCACGAACGAGTGGTATTGAGAGAGAGATAGAGAGAGAGAGAGAGAGAGAGAGAGAGAGAGAGAGAGAGAGAGAGAGAGAGAGAGAGAGAGAGAGAGAGAGAGAGAGAAGACAGACAACCATACAGACAGACAAACAGACAGAGACAGAGAGAGCAAGAATGAGCACAGTCACTGGATAGAGTCTTATATTCTGACAGTGACAGAACTCTGGTATGTGTTAATCAGCTTGAAGCGAATGAGAGACTGACCTCAAGACCTGGGTGTAGTTACAATGCCTGGAGATCAACCTCTCACACTGATGGGCTGATTGGTGGTGAGAGTGCGTGGGAGTGGTAGTGGGAGTGGGTGGGAGTGGTGTTGAAGTGTCGGGAAGGGTTCTAACTCACTGAGACGGTAAACACGAATATTGAGAATAAATGAGTAGGAAGCCCAGCCTGCAGTCTGATGTCGTGACTGCCTGCCAGTAGGTGGCTGACTAACTACGCCTCACTACGGAGCGTCAAGCAGTTCAAAGTCTGCTGATCTGACAGTGTATTTCAAATACGTTAGCCGTGATATCATGGCTAACGTATTTGAAATATACTGACAAGAGTGGTGGTGGGAGTGGGTGGGTGTGGTGGTGGTGTCAGTGGGTGGGAGTGGTGGTGGGTGCGTGTGGTGATGGGAGTGGTGGTGGGTGCGTGTGGTTATGGGTGTGGTGGTGGGAGTGGGTTGGAGTGGTGGTGGGTGTGGGTGGGAGAGGTGGTGGGAGTGGGTGATTGAAAGGCGGAGATTGGATTGGTGGTATCGGGATGGACTTGTGAGTTACTGTAATGATTTTTGTAGTGGTCACTGCGCTATAATGATTGTGAGTGTGGGAGTGGGAATAGACGTAGGGGTAAATGTAATGGGACGGGGGTATGAAAAAAGAGGTGGAAGTGATATGTTAGGGTTGGAATGGTTGGTTGGAGTAGATGTGATGAGTGGAGTAGAGTTTTTTCTCTAGTAGTATCTAAGTGTAGTTACAATGAGTGAAGGTAGACAGGTAGAAAGAATAAGTCACAGTACCCTTGATGAAACAAATTACAACTAACGCAAGATTTAAAAAGTAGTCTTCAAGAGGAGTCTTCAAGAGGAGTCTTCAAGAGGAGTCTTCAAGAGGAGTCTTCAAGAGGAGTCTTCAAAAGGAGTATTCAAGAGGAGTCTTCAAAAGGAGTATTCAAGAGGAGTCTTCAAGAGGAGTCTTCAAAAGGAGTCTTCAAGAGGAGTCTTCAAGAAGAGTCTTCAGACAACATTTCTGCTTCTCCATTACCATTTTCAAGACGCGACTTGATAATGTTCAAGAATGGACAGGAAAGTTGTATGAAAGTTTTCCCTTTCAAACTGCGTGTTAGTTGTAAATTAGACAGGATTTCCTCTCCCTGATCCCATGCTCTTTTTTAAACACAGCCTTTTTAACCCTCGTGGTTTACTAATTACACTTTATAATTTCGGTTTCCTTGATGGGTTTGTATGCTTGCTATGCTGGTCTGTGGTTTAGCGACTCTTGTCTACTTTCTATATTGAATATCTGTACAACATTTCTTTCTGGTTGTCTGTCTCCAATGTTTTGATACAGATCCTTCCTTAATGTTACTGCTAAGAGCCTCTGTAAATGGTTCAGAGAACCGACAAGTTGATAAATTAAAAACATGTGCAATACTTGGGTATTTTTATTGTGGAAACGTTTCGCCACACAGTGGCTTCATCAGTCCAATACAAAGAAGAATATTCAAGAACAATAGGAGTTTGAGGTAGTCAGTCCCTCAGCCTGGCGTCGATGTAATCAGTTCATCAGTCTTGATAAAAATACAGCATATGCCGAAGGGGATTATGTACTGCCAACAGGTGAGGGTAAAGAGGTCGTAGGCGGTGTCACCTTGGACAAATCGACAAGTCAAAGTATGTAGGTCATAATATCTTTATTTACTACAAGTACATGTACATGGCATACAGTCCTAGCTGACATCAATGGCATACTACTGTATATAAAGCCCTTTGTTATGCTAAGCATTTCGGGCAAATTAGGTCAGTTTTGTCCCGGGATGCGACCCACACCAGTCGACTAACACGCAGGTACCCATCTTAAATTGATTGGTGAACAGGGACAGGGACAGCAGGTGTCAAATGTTTTCCAGCCGTACCGGAGGAGATTCAAACCCCGGACCTCAGTGAGTGAGCTGAGTGCGCTAGCGATCGAGCGAAGTTTAAGCAAACATAGAGTTTCCTGTATCAAGATTCCAAGATGTTGTGTTTGACAGGAAGGAAGACAGATGGTTCAGAGAAGCGACGAGTTGATAAATTAGACTCGTGTACAACACTTGAGTATCTTTATTCCACAATAAAAATTCCCAAGTGTTACACATGTGTTTGATTGTTCAACTCTGCATCTCCTTCAGTAACCATTGTGAGATTTTATCTTGTCGTCACAGAGCTTTTGATGCGTTAAGTTCCTTAGTTGTTATTTTTTGCCTATTCTGTTCCTCGTTTCGACCAGCTGTCTGTTTTGACTGTTAATGCTTCTTGGACACTTTTGTTAAGTTCTTCACAGAATTCCCAGTCAAACGTAATGAAATCCCCAACCCTTATTTCATCATCTAATTATAGGATCATTTTTAATTTGATCTTGACGTGATTATGTAACAGTTTGTGATGTTCTTACCTTAAGTCTCCATGTATTTCTCGATTTTCCTTTAGTTTCTTCTGGTTTAAAGGAATTCGTTCTTGTTCTATACCATTACTTCTGATTCGCCTCAATGCCACTTTTAAAATTTCCAATAATCATTTGGTGTTATAATTTTTTTTCATTCATTATTTATTAAACAGCAAATAGTGTTTCAACTCCCCATTCCCCTAATTTTGAATTCTGATAGATTTTTCTGTGGCTTGTTTACTATTGTTTGACACAATCAAGCCTTGTTGTTTCTTTAATTAAGTTCATAACACAACTGCAACTCCAAGAGCAACGAATTCGTACATTTTTTTACTAGGATGGCAGTCGCCTCTCTCTTTCCATCTATTTCATTTTCTTGCATTACTTTCTAGTATGTATTCACACACCCTTGTATATATTCACACACTTGTATGTATTCACACACTAGTATATATTCACACCTTGTATATATTCACACACTAGTATATATTCACACACTAGTATGTATTCACACACTAGTATGTATTCACACACTAGTATATATTCACACACTAGTATGTATTCACACACTAGTATGTATTCACACACTAGTATGTATTCACACACTAGTATGTATTCACACACAAGTATTATTCACACACTAGTATGTATTCACACACTAGTATGTATTCACACACTAGTATGTATTCACACACTAGTATGTATTCACACACTAGTATGTATTCACACACTAGTATGTATTCACACACTAGTATGTATTCACACACTAGTATGTATTCACACACTAGTATGTATTCACACACTAGTATGTATTCACACACTAGTATGTATTCACACACTAGTATGTATTCACACACTAGTATGTATTCACACACTAGTATGTATTCACACACTAGTATGTATTCACACACTAGTATGTATTCACACACTAGTATGTATTCACACACTAGTATGTATTCACACACTAGTATGTATTCACACACTAGTATGTATTCACACACTAGTATGTATTCACACACTAGTATGTATTCACACACTAGTATGTATTCACATACTAGTATGTATTCACACACTAGTATGTATTCACACACTAGTATGTATTCACACACTAGTATGTATTCACACACTAGTATGTATTCACACACAAGTATGTATTCACACACTAGTATGTATTCACACACTAGTATATATTCATACACTAGTATGTATTCACACACTAGTGTGTATTCACACACTAGTATGTATTCACACCCTTGTATATATTCACACACTAGTATGTATTCACACACTAGTATGTATTCACACCCTTGTATATATTCACACACTAGTATATATTCACACACTAGTATGTATTCACACCCTTGTATATATTCACACCCTTGTATATATTCACACCCTTGTATATATTCACACACTAGTATATATTCATACACTAGTATATATTCACACACTAGTATATATTCACACACTAGTATGTATTCACACCCTTGTATATAGTCACACACTTGTATATATTCACACACTAGTATATATTCATACACTAGTATATATTCACACACTAGTATATATTCACACACTAGTATGTATTCACACCCTTGTATATAGTCACACACTTGTATATATTCACACACTAGTATATATTCATACACTAGTATATATTCATACACTAGTATATATTCACACACTAGTATATATTCACACACTAGTATATATTCATACACTAGTATATATTCACACACTAGTATATATTCACACACTAGTATATATTCACCACACTCTTCGTCTTCAGCTGCTGGAATATGACATCAGTCTTGATGGGTCATCTCTTCACATGACATCAGTCTTGATTTGTCATCTCTTCGCATGACATCAGTCTTGATGGGTCATCTCTTCACATGACATCAGTCTTGATGGGTCATCTCTTCACATGACATCAGTCTTGATGGGTCATCTCTTCACATGACATCAGTCTTGATGGGTCATCTCTTCACATGACATCAGTCTTGATGGGTCATCTCTTCACATGACATCAGTCTTGATGGGTCATCTCTTCACATGACATCAGTATTGATGGGTAATCTCTTCACTTGCCTTCAGGAAGAAGTAAAATAATTCAATGATAATACAAAAATGTGCTCTTGGATATTTAATATAAAAATATTGTAATAATGTTGGTAGAGAAACCGACAATATCTTAGGTAAAGGACACAAGTGCAACTAATTCGACGTTTTACTGTGGCAATGTTTCGCTCTCTAGGAGGTATGTCAAGCCGTTACGGCTTTAAAAAGCTCTTGGAGAGCGAAACGTTGCCACAATAAAATGTCGAAGTACTTGTACTTGTGTTCTTGTACCCAACATGTAGAAATGTTGAGGTAGAATTTGGTCATTTCTGAAAGAATTAAAACAAAGAGTCACCAAGACGACTGTAGTTAATGTTGTGCCAGAGTGGCACCAGCTGGTCCTGACCTACTTCAACACCAAGAATCCCTAGACCACAGCCAGCCTTTGTATGTGTAGTGAAGGTGAGTGTGAAGGTGAGAGATGAAGGTGAGTGGTGAAGGTGAGCATGGTGAAGGTGAGCATGGTGAAGGTGAGTGGTGAAGGTTAGTGAAGGTGAGTGGTAAAGGTGTGTGGTGAAGGTGAGTGTGGTGAAGGTGAGTGTGGTGAAGGTGAGCATGGTGAAGGTGAGCATAGTGAAGGTGAGTGGTGAAGGTGAGCATGGTGAAGGTGAGCATGGTGAAGGTGAGTGGTGAAAGTGAGTGATGAAGGTGAGTGGTGAATGTGAGTGTGGTGAAGGTGAGTGGTGAAGGTGAGTGGTGAAGTGAGCATGGTGAAGGTGAGTTGTGAAGGTGAGCGTGGTGAAGGTGAGCATGGTGAAGGTGAGTGGTGAAGGTGAGTGATGAAGGTGAGTGGTGAATGTGAGTGTGGTGAAGGTGAGTGTGATGAAGGTGAGTGGTGAAAGTGAGTGGTGAAGGTTAGTGAAGGTGAGTGGTAAAGGTGTGTGGTGAAGGTGAGTAGTGAAGGTGAGTGTGATGAAAGTGAGTGGTGAAGGTGAGTGGTGAAGGTGAGTGTGGTGAAGGTGAGTGGTGAAGGTGAGTGTGATGAAAGTGAGTGGTGAAGGTGAGTGTGGTGAAGGTGAGTGGTAACAAAACACAGGTACTGAAGGTCACAGAACTTTGTTTCGGATCAATACCTTCCAGGGATCTCCACCCTTTTACACTCTCCCTCTCTCCCTACACTACTCTCTCCCTACACTGCTCTCTCCTACACTACTCTCTCCCTACACTGCTCTCTCCCTACACTACTCTCTCCCTACACTGCTCTCTCCCTACACTACTCTCTCCCTACACTACTCTCTCCCTACACTGCTCTCTCCCTACACTACTCTCTCCCTACACTGCTCTCTCTTTACACGGCTTACTTCCTACAAGGCCCCCTTCCTACATTGCTCCCTTCCTACAAGGCTCCCTCCCTACAAGGCTCCCTCCCTACAAGGCTCTTTTTCCTACATGGCTTTTTTCTTACAAGGCTCCCTGCCTACATTGCTCCCTTCCTACAAGGCTCCCTTCCTACAAGGCTTCCTCCCTACAAGTCTCCCATCCTACAAGTCTTCCTCCCTACAAGGCTCCCTTCCCTACATGGCTCCCTTCCTACAAGGCTCCCTGCCTACAAGGCTTCCTCCCTACAATGCTCCCTACCTACAAGGCTCCCTTCCTACAAGGCTCCCATCCTACGAGGCTCCCTGCCTACAAGGCTCCCTTCCTACGAGGCTCCCTGCCTACAAGGCTCCCTTCTACGAGGTTCCCTGCCTACAAGGCTCCCTTCCTACAAGGCTCCCTGCCTACAAGGTTGTATCTCTACCCGGGAAAAGATCAACATAACAGTTTCACACATCGTGATCTCTATATAGGCTGTTTCACCACACGGCTGTCTTCCTACATGGCTGTCTACCCCTCTGGCTTCCTTTTTCCCTACATAGCTGTCTGTCTGTCTCCATATCTGTTCGACTCTATACTTTTCGGCCTGCTTGTCTGTCAATCTGTCTTCCTTCCAGCCTCTTCCTTCCTGATGACTGCTCCCTCCATGTATACTTGTTTCCTTACATGGCTGACTGTCTGTCAGCCTGTCAGTATTCATCTATATCTGTCAGTCTGCCGTGTTGACACACGGCGGGGCTACCTGCTCTTTTTGTAAATCGGAAGTTCTTCCCATGTCTTTGTTTATGTACTCACCTATTCACTCACCTATTTGTGGTTGAAGTGGGTTGAATCATAGCTCCTGGGCCCGCCTCTTCGCTGGTTACTACTAGGTTCACTCTCTCTCTCTGCTTCATTAGCTTTATCATACCTCTTCTTAAAACTATGTATGGATCATGCCTGAACTACATAACTCTCCAGACTGTTCTTCTTCCTGACAACTCTGTGACCGAAGAAGTACTTCCTAACATTCCTTAGAATGATTTGAGTCTTCAGCTTCCAGTTGTGAACCCTTCTTCTTGTTGTGTCCTATCTCTGAAAAATCCTGTCCATATCCACCCTGTCAATTCCTATCAATATTTTATATGTCGTTATCATGTCCCCCCCTATCCCTCCTGTCCTCCAGTGTCGACAGGTTGATTTCCACTAATCTGTCCTCGTAGGACATACCTCATAGCTCCGGGACTAGCATTGTTGCAAACCTTTGCACTCTCTAATTTCTTGACGTGTTTGACCTGGTGTGGGTTCCATACTGGTGCTGCATACTCTAATATGGGCCTGACATACACGGTGTACAGTCTTGAATGATTTCTTACTCAGGTGTCGAAACGCTATTTTTAGGTTTGCCAGGCGCCCATATGCTGCAGCAGTTATTTGGTTGATGTGTGCCTCCTTTTCCTTGAGTGAGGTTTGAAGCCTTTGGCCCCCCCCCCCTAGCCTGTACTCTATCCGCGGTCTTCTTTCACCTTCTCCAATCTTCATGACTTTACATTTGGTGGGGTTAAACTCCAGGAGTTAGTTGTTGGACCAGGCTTGCAGCCTGTCCAGATCCCTTTGTAGTCCATTCTGATCCTCATCCGCTCGAATTCTTCTCATTAACTTCACATCGTCTGCAAACAGGGACACCTCTGAATCTATCCCTTCTGTCACGTCATTCACATATATCAGAAACAGCACCGTACCTAGGATTGATCCTTATGGAACTCCGCTCCTCACATGCGCCCACTCTGACACCTCGTCACGTACCATCACTTGTTGTTTCCTTCCTGTCAGGTATTCTTTGATCCATTGCAATGCTTTTCCTGTTACTCCCGCCAGCTCCTCTAGCTTTTGCACTAATCTCTTGTGCGAAACACTGTGGAAGAACTTCTTGCAGTCCAAGAAAATGCAGCCTACCCACCTCTCTCTTTCTCCTTTTTGTCTTTCTTCTGTCACTTTGTCGTTAAACTCAGTATGTTTGTGACACAGGATTTCCCTTCCGTGAAACCATGCTGGTTATCGTTTATAAGCTCATTCCTTTCTAAGCGCTTCATCACTCTTCTCCTGATAAGCTTCTCCATGTCTTTGCAAACTGTGCATGTCAGTGACACTGGTCTGCAGTTTAATGCCACTTGCCTGTCTCCTTTCTTAAAGATTGAGACAACATTTCTGTCTGCCATACCTCAAGTAGTTGCCTTGTTTCGATAGATGTGTTGAAGATTATTGTTACTGGAACACAGTGCCTCTGCTTCCTCTCTCAAGACCTACGGAGAGATGTCTGGTATCTACAGAGAGATGTGTGGTATCTAGCTCACTTAGCAACCTCTTCACCTCCTCCTCTGTTGTATCTTATGTGTCCAGCACTTGTTTGTGTACCCTTCCTTCCCAGTTTGCTGGAGTCCTTCCTGTCTCCACTGAAAATACTTCCTTGAATCTCGTGTTGAGTTCCTCACACACTTCTTTGTCGTATCTTGTGATCTTCCCTCTTTCCTTCCTCAGTCTGAATACCTGATCCTTGACTGTTGTTTTCTTCCTTGGTCCTTTGTCTTTTATACTTTTTCCATTCTGTAGCACACTTAGTTTTGGTCTCTCTACATCTTTTGGTGAACCAAGGGCTCGTTTCAGTTTTCCTATTGTTTTTGTTGCCCTTGGGTACGATCCTCTCCTCTGCCTCCTTGCATTTTGTTATGTATTCCATCATTTCATTTACTGTTTTTCCCATCAGTTCTCTTTCCCACTGTACCTCATGCAGGAAATTCCTTATGCCTGTGTAGTCCCCTCTTTTGCAGTTAAGCTTCTCCCGTCCTACTTGTACTGCTTCACTCTCCACTTTTAACTCTACAATGTATTCGAAGTTGAGGACCACGTGATCAATAGCTCCGAGATGTGATGTCCTCAATGCCAGAACTAATCAAGGTGAATATAAGGTCTAACCTTGCTGGATCATCATTTCCTCTCTCTCTCTGGTAGTGTCTCCGATATGTTGATGCATGATGTTTTCCAGTACTACCTCCATCATCTTTGCTCTTCAAAGATGATGGGCTTCAGGTTTTCCCAGTCAATATCCTTGTGACTGAAATCACCCACAACTAGTAACTTTGCCCTACCCATATGGGCCCTTCTGGCCACCTCAGCTAGTGTGTCTATCATATAGTCACATTTGAGTTCAAGGAGGATAAACAGTTCAGTTTGAAGGGTGGAAGCCTAATTGATGTGTGCTCCAATTTCTATACAGAAACCATTGCTCTGGTAAACAACAACAGCACAACCATCTACATCAATTAGTTGGTGAACAGAGTTATCAACATAAATAATCTGTGGAACAGATTGTTTTACTAAGATATCAATACAACTTAAGGCATTGTTCTTACCTTCAAGACGTAACTTAGGTTCGTAAGTTGGTTTTTTTTTTTTTTTTTTTTTTGAATAAAGTAAGAAATGGGTAATCTCCCATGGTGCAGAAAAGTGACAGTTGTCTTATTTGACTTTGATCATATCATGTATTTTATTCATTTTGAGGTCAGTACCAGTTTTCTTGACTCATTTGGAGTAGATGCTTACCTGTGCTGAAGAAGATCTGGAGGGCTTTCGTTCAAGTGTTTGGATTGCCTTACCTGAACAAGTGGTTGTGCTGGGGAATCCGTAGCCCTATGTAATAGTTGTGGGGGTGATGGTGACTGTGTTGGGGAGATTCGTATCCCCTTGTAATAGTAGTGGTCTTGGTAGGGGCAGGAAGCGCAGCCCTACACAATAATGGTAGAGGGTGAGTAGCTCCATGTAACAGTGGTGGTGATGATGGTAGTAGTTGTGTTGGGGAAATCTATAGCCCTATATAATGGTGGTAATTGTGGTGGGCAAACCGTAGCTTGATTTAATGGTAGGATCACACCAGGAGTGAGAGAGGGAGAAGACAGCGGTGGAGGTGGAAGAGGGAGAAGAGAAATAATAATAATAATAATAATAATAATAATAATAATAATAATAATAATATCTTTATTTACTACAAGTACATATACAAGGTATACAGGTCTATCTGACATCAATGTCATACTACTATATAGAAAGCCGCTTGTTATTCAGAGCATTTCGGACAAATTAGGTCAGTTTTGTCCCAGGATGCGACCCACACCAGTCGACTAACACCCAGGTACCCATTTTACTTGGTAAGGAATGAAAGAGAAGAAAAAAAGAGTGAGGAATACTGAGAGAAAAATGGGCGAGGAATGAAAGAGGCTTGAGGAATGAAGAGAGAATGAGGCTTGAGGAATGAGTGAAGAGAGGAAGATCTTTGATGAATGGGGCAGAGAAAAGAGGTGTGAAGAATGAGGGAGGAGAAAGAGGGGTGATGAACGTGGAAAACGAATTAGATGAAGAAAAACGGTGGGGGGATGTGGAATGAGAGATAAGAGACAGAAAGGTAAGGAATATGGTAGGAGAGAAAGAGGGAAGAAGGATGAAAGAGGAGAGGAGAGGAGAAGGAGCGAGGAATAAGAGAGAAGAGGAAGAAGTGACAAATGAAAGAAGAGAGGCTGAATGAGGAACAAATAAGCAGAGTAGTGTTAGTGTTGGTCGACCTCTGCTCCTCTACTTCAGCAAGGTTAATAATACCTGGGCACGCTCTTCTTCTCGGAAGAAAACGGTAATATTATCAGGAAACTTAACTAATTTCGCCTGGCAATGTCCCTTCCGTCTCAGGTCTACGTTGTCTTATGAGAAACATAACTTTGTCTACAACAACGTAATTTGTCTGAAACAGACATTTTTTTCTGCAGTAGCTAATTTTCGTAGATAAGCTGCCATTTTTGACAACCAGTTTTGATTGACTTAGCAAAGCTTATCTGAAACACCACCAATTTCGTTTGAAACACAAGGAGTTTTGTCTGAAACACTATCAAATTTGTATGAAACACTGCCAGGTTTGTATGAAACTCAATCAGTTTTGTATGAAACACTGCCAGTTTTGTATGAAACACTGCCAGTTTTGTATGAAACACTGCCAGTTTTGTATGAAACACTGCCAGTTTTGTATGAAACACAACCAGTTTTGTATGAAACACTGCCAGTTTTGTATGAAACACTACCAGTTTCGTCTGCAACATCCAATTTTGTATGAAACGTTTCGAATATGGTCTGAAACATCTAATTCTGTCCGAAATTCTGCCAATTTTATCTGAAGCATAGACAATTCTATCTGAAACATGAAATTTTGACCAAAATATGACACTTTGTCAGACATAGCATTTTGTTTTGGTAAAACACTGTCAAATTGTTCTGAAACACAGTCAAATATGTCTGAAATACAGCCAATTTCATAATGACTCACGAAACCGTAATATCGCGATTGCGAACCACGAAAAAGGTGGGAGTTGAATCTATGGCGAGTGAATCATAAAACTATGCGTTCAAACCTCACCTGTTCGATGGTTAGTTTCAGTCTGAAACACTGCTAATCTACTTTACTGAAAGTCAACTAATTTTGTCTAACATGCAGGCAGTTTTCCAGCAGACTTCCCAGACAGGTTCAAGACTGTAACCCTTACAATAGTAAAGTTAGTGAACATGTTCAATACTGCGGAGATTATATTTTTAAAGTGTTTGAACAAGACTCACAAGGAAAGCCGCAACTTCAAGCTCAGCCGGCCAGATGAAGAGGAAATACTTCCTTCTTAAGAAATACTTGTTACGGAATATATTTATCTTGGGAAATACTTATTTCTGGAAATGCTTCTTTCAGGAAGTGCTTCTCTTTGGCAATACTTCTCTCTGGAAGTGTTTCTCAATGAAAATGCTTCTCTCAGGAAGTGTTTTTCTTTGGAAATACTTCTCTCATAAAGTACTTCTCTTTGGAAATGGTCGTCAATGAAACAACTGATTAAACTAGATATATTTCTGTCTCTGGGCAATGTGAAGAAAGTATCCCCGTATTCCATGACCTTGGTGCTCTCTGCCTCAGTGCTCTCTGCCTCAGTGCTCTCTGCCTCAGTGCTCTCTGCCTCAGTGCTCTCTGCCTCAGTGCTCTCTGCCTCAGTGCTGAGGGGTCTCATAACGAGATTAAATATTAGCGCTGAGGATCTGATGGAAATAAGAAGAGGAATTCACAAGTCATCATAAGGAATAGTATTCAAAGTTCAAAGAGATTAATATCCTAAAATAGATGAGTACATTAAGCCTGAAGCAACTCAGGTGTTGCGCTTACAAGTGTTCAACATGGAAGAGTTGTTAACAATTTTTGAAAAGTTGTATGATTCTTAAATGAGATTAGCTAATTCTTATGTATTTTATGTATTTTCGTGTCCTGAATTCAAATATCACCTTGGAAAATGCTTATTGGCTATAGGTTTAAAGATACGAGACATGTAATAATTGATTGTTTTATTATAAAGTACAATATGTGTCAGTACCTACTCTCTGCCTGACGCTTATAGTGGGTTGAAGAATCATCTCTTGCCAATGTCCAGCAATAGTCTGCAAGCATTCTTGTGCCCCATTTGCCCTGGTACCATTTTTCCATGGTTGAAATATCTTGGTGAAACCTTTCACCATGTTCGTCACTAACTGCCCCACAGTTCGCTGGAAAAAAGACTAAATGTGAGTCCAAAAAGTGGATTGTGAGTGACATGTTACATCCCATGTTCTTGTAAGCCTTGATGAGGTTTTCCACCAATTCTTCATAGTTGCCTTCCCTTCTGTTTCCCAGAAACACCTTCGCCATTAACTTGAATGTTTCCCAAGCAGCTTTCTCCTCCCCATGAAGGTCTGATTCAGAGTCACCATCTTTAAGCTCTCGAATCTGAGGACCATTGAAGACTCCCTCTCTTATCTTAGCGTCGCTCAGTGAGGGGAATGTTGATGTTAAATACTTAAATCCCTGACCGGATTTGTCCATAGCTTTTACAAAGTTTTTCATGAGCCCAAGTTTTATGTGTAGTGGTGGTAGCAAAATTTTGTTTGGTTCAATAAGAGGTGGATGGTGAACATTTTTCAACCCAGACTCCAATGATTGACGAGGTGGTCAGTCTCTCCACATGCATATCAATAGCTTGTTCAATAGTGAATATTTATTATAAGTTTAAAAAGTGTTTAGCTAAGAAAATCACCAACCTTTCACCTCAAAATATAAACTTGGACAGCACAACCACCTTGTATGACTGCTGGAACAATAATGAAGGTCAGTGACACTGTGAGTGTGGTAAGAAACACACTGCCACAAGCCTGTTGCAACCTGTTGTGACACGTAGGTCTATATTGAAAAGTAGAGCTAACAAACAATTTTAACCATGATATTCATTATCAGTGACCTAAAATTAGTTGGAAATTGTTACTCTGGTCTCGGAAGCATTTTGGTTGTTGACCAGTGATAATCAGATACAAAAATCAGAAATTATTGAATGAAAAGCAGTATTTCAATTTTTACAAACACTTTCAAAACCAAATTGGAACCTACGCAAGCCTTATTATTCCGAACTCTTTTACTAAGTAAAATGGACCAGATTTTAAGAAAGTAAGTTTTATGTAAGTTAGGAGAACATAACATACAGTTTCATAACAATGAAGACAAATATTATAGGGACATAAAAGAGCATTAATTGATGTAATCTTAGATATCTAATTGACCAGAAGAGACATTTTCCAATTATTTCACAGAAACTAATTTGATTAGTAAAACTGACACAAGGTGACTTACACAACTGGCACAAGGTGACTTACACAACTGACACAAGGTGACTTACACAACTGACACAAGGTGACTTACACAACTGGCACAAGGTGACTTACACAACTGACACAAGGTGACTTACACAACTGACACAAGGTGACTTACACAACTGACACAAGGTGACTTACACAACTGGCACAAGGTGACTTACACAACTGACACAAGGTGACTTACACAACTGGCACAAGGTGACTTACACAACTGGCACAAGGTGACTTACACAACTGGCACAAGGTGACTTACACAACTGGCACAAGGTGACTTACACAACTGACACAAGGTGACTTACACAACTGGCACAAGGTGACTTACACAACTGACACAAGGTGACTTACACAACTGGCACAAGGTGACTTACACAACTGACACAAGGTGACTTACACAACTGGCACAAGGTGACTTACACAACTGGCACAAGGTGACTTACACAACTGGCACAAGGTGACTTACACAACTGGCACAAGGTGACTTACACAACTGACACAAGGTGACTTACACAACTGGCACAAGGTGACTTACACAACTGACACAAGGTGACTTACACAACTGACACAAGGTGACTTACACAACTGACACAAGGTGACTTACACAACTGACACAAGGTGACTTACACAACTGGCACAAGGTGACTTACACAACTGACACAAGGTGACTTACACAACTGGCACAAGGTGACTTACACAACTGGCACAAGGTGACTTACACAACTGGCACAAGGTGACTTACACAACTGGCACAAGGTGACTTACACAACTGACACAAGGTGACTTACACAACTGGCACAAAGTGACTTACACAACTGGCACAAGGTGACTTACACAACTGACACAAGGTGACTTACACAACTGGCACAAGGTGACTTACACAACTGGCACAAGGTGACTTACACAACTGGCACAAGGTGACTTACACAACCTTACATCACCAGATGATTTTCCTTGAGGGAAAAATGTAAAGTTTAAAGTTGACTAGATGATGTATTGTCCAGGTATTGCAGAGTATTGTCCAGGTATTGCAGAGTATTGTCCAGGTATTGCATAGTATTGTCCAGGTATTGCAGAGTATTGCAGTCTAAACCCATGAAACGTTCTATCCACTTCAAACGGTACATCAACCATTGATGATTGTTGTTGTTCATAACTGTTATACATTGATCAAAGGAAAGCACTAAACCCGTAGTTGTCATATGACGTCTTTGGAATGGAAGGCATTCCAATTTAATCAAACAAGGGGATGATAAGCCTAGTTCCTAGGATCAAGAGCCCACTCTCCATCACCAAATCAAAATAATGCAATAAGGTAAAATAATTCTATACCATTTCGAGACTAAAAGTGGAAAACTAGCATCAACACACTCCATTATATATATTAGTCTTCTTGTAAGTAGGATAATTTACCTATCTCTTTACCTATCACATGGAAACAAACTTTGGGAATGGCCTATGTAGCACTGTGCATAGAACACCACGCATGCAAATAGAGACTTGAATCTTACCCAAGGTACATTACACAGACATTGAAGATTTCAAGCCTATCAAATAAGGCATTCTCGAGTAACAAGCGAATATTTGTGGAAAAGCAAAGGAAAATGCTGCTGAGAATGATGCGGAAAAAATAGGAAAATCTTCCTTCGTTAAACTTAAAAAACAACATAATAGGAGTTTGTTTCAGTTTTCTTTTCTCATTTACATTCTGTTTAAAATTCTCTAAAATCCTGTTAGAAAAATGTTTTTGTTTTTTAGAAATTCAATCTGATAAAATTATCAAGACAATTTAGGAATATTGACACTCACACAGCCCAAGATTAATACAAAAATATTTCTCATTATGATACTGCAGTTTGAAGGCGATCAATGAACGTATTCTTTAGTTATGATATTTGAAACAATTTACTTAATAAAACTGGCAAATTAAAATTTACACAGCTCAGAGTGACAATCTGTGTTTTAATAAAGCTGACCAATAGTGAAAGTTTGAAGCCTAGCAGAAAGGGCATTGTCCAATAATTGATCTAATTCCTAGTTTTCCAACAATTACAATATAACTTCAGAGTTGCACTCGGACTTAACTTATGGGTTATCATCCTTGTTATAGACTGCAGCTTCAATAATATTTTGAACCCAATCACAGGAATCACCTTTAATTGTTGAAGAAAAAAATGAATATCACTATTCATTTAATAAAACTGGCAAACTGGTACTTGTGCCGCCCAATAACAACGTGAACCTCAAGCTCAAGAAACCACACCAGTGGTGAAAATTTGAAGCCTATCAGATGAGTTATTCTTCAGTTATGTCACGGATTCCAACGATTGCAAGTATTTCTTTACTATTTTATTCCATGGATATATTTTCCGGCACGCAAACTAAACGTAATAGGTATTACGACGCCTCTAAGATAATCCATTAAACTGAAAAATGTACATAAGTGTTTTCTTCCATATCATCCATTAAATACTGAAGCTCTTCATAGGAGGGAAACTGAAATTATTTAATGTGATTTAATGGGAATAAAAGTTTCACACTATTTATTAAACATAAAATCTGAATTTCACTCTCCGCCGTCTCAAGCTACGCCACTGAGGGGCTTAAAAAGTTATCTGAGCCATTGCAGGATACTGGGAATGGCTTCAACTAACTTTGCCAGTGGCCTGGTGGCTAAAGCTTTCGCTTCACACGGCGAGTGCCCGGGTTCGATTCCCAGAGAGGGTAGATATTGGACGTGTTTCCTTACACAGGTTGTCTATGTTCCCCATCAGTAAAATGTGTACCTGGGTGTTAGTCGATTGGTGTGGGTCGCATCCTGGGACAAAACTGACCTAATTTGCCCGAAATGCTCTGCATAACAAGTGGCTTTCTATATAGTAGTATGCCATTGATGTCAGCTAGGCCTGTATACCTTGTACGTGTACTTGTAGTAAGTAAAGATATTATTATTATTATTATTATTATTATTATTATTATTATTATTATTATTATTATTTTTGAACATACCAGTTGTTTCAAGAACTTGCTTCCCGTTACCGTACACAAGTGTTAATAAACTGAAGGCGATTGGAACAGGTGTTTGTAGTTAAGAGCAAAATAATATAGAAAAGTTAAGTAAACAATAATTCAAACAACCTCTTAAAGGAGGAGAAATGTTTTCCTGCGTAGAGGCATGGTTGACAAATAGGCGGCAGAGAGTTTGCATAAATAGGGAGAAATCAGAATGGGGGCACGTCTCAAGCGGTGTTCCACAGGGGTCAGTTTTGGGCCCCCTGTTGTTTACAATTTACATAAACGACATAGATGAGGGAGTAAATAGCAACATAAGCAAATTTGCTTATGACACCAAAATAGGCCGTCCAATTCATTCTAATGAGGACATTAGAGCACTCCAGGATGATTTGAATAGACTGATGCAGTGGTCGGAGAAGTGGCAGATGCAGTTTATTGTAGACAAATGCAAAGTTCTAAATGTTGGGCAGGACAATAACCATGCCACATATAAACTGAATAATGTAGATCTTAATACTTTGGATTGCGAGAAGGATTTAGGATTTCTGGTTAGCAGTAATCTGAAACCAAGACAACAGTGCATAAGTGTTCGCAATAAAGCTAACAGAATCCTTGGCTTCATATCAAGAAGTATAAATAACAGAAGTCCTCAGGTTGTTCTTCAACTCTATATATCTTTGGTTAGGCCTCATTTAGATTATGCTGCACAGTTTTGGTCACCGTATTACAGAATGGATATAAATGCACCTCAAAACGTACAGAGGAGGATGACAAAGTTGATCCCATGTATCAGAAATCTTCCCTATGAGGATAGACTGAGGGCCTTGAATCTGCACTCTCTAGCAAGGCGTAGAATTAGGGGGGATATGATTGAGGTGTATAAATGGAAAACAGGAATAAATAAAGGGGATGTAAATAGCGTGCTGAAAATATCCAGCCAAGACAGGACTCGCAGCAATGGTTTCAAGTTGGAAAAGTTCAGATTCAGGAAGGATATAGGAAAGCACTGGTTTGGTAATAGAGTTGTGGATGAGTGGAACAAAATCCCGAGTACCGTCATAGAAGCTGCAGTGTTCCTCCTTTCTTATGTTCTTAGTTTTAAAAATAGGTTAGATAAATACATGAGTGGGTGGGTGTGAGTTCGACCTGACTAGCTTGTGCTACTAGGTCAGATGCGGTACTAATTCCTTAAGTGGAAGTGACCTGACTACCTGGAGTTTACCTGGAGAGGATTAACTCCAGGTGGTCGGGTCAAAGCCAGGGAGTGATGGAGCTGCCTCGCATGGGTCAGTAGGCCTGTTGCAGTGTACCTTTTTTCTTATGTTCACAAACCAGGATCCTTCACAAACCAGGATCCTTCACAAACCAGGATCCTTCACAAACCAGGGTCCTTCACAAACCAAGATTCTTCACAAACCAAAATACTTCACAAACCAAAATACTTCACAAACCAAGATACTTCACAAACCAAGATACTTCACAAACCAAGATTCTTCACAAACCAAGATACTTCACAAACCAAGATACTTCACAAACCAAGATACTTCACAAACCAAGATACTTCACAATCCAAGATACTTCACAAACCAAGATACTTCACAAACCAAGATACTTCACAAACCAAGATTCTTCACAAATCAAGATACTTCACAAACCAAGATACTTCACAAACCAAGATACTTCACAAACCAAGATTCTTCACAAACCAAGATACTTCACAAACCAAGATACTTCACAAACCAAGATACTTCACAAACCAAGATACTTCACAAACCAGGGTCCTTCACAAAGTAGGGTCTTTTACAAACCATGGTCATTCACACATTAGGGTCGTTGACATCCCAGTGTCCTTAACATCCCAGTGTCCCTAACATCCCAGGGTCCTTAACATCCCTGAGTCCTTAACATCCCAGGGTCCTTAACATCCCTGAGTAATTAACATCCCTGAATCCTTAACATCCCTGAGTCCTTAACATCCCAGGGTCCTTGAGATCCCAAGTACCCCTGAGCACTGTCAGCAGTGGTAGTTGTGGTGTCGCTAACACTTTAAGTTGTTGGTTATGAGTGCATGGTGTGTAGTGTGTTAGTTCAGCTTCTCTTTAACGGGGCGAGGGGCGGCTTTTGTGTCAGTGCCAGGGGCGGGGAGGAAGGGGGGCTCTATGGGACGGTGGAATGAGTAGGTTGTCAGGTAGGAGGAGGGATTGGTATGAACGGGTGGAGTGCGGTGTGAACTAGGTTATAGGGTGTGAGCAAGAGGGTACGGTGTTAGCTAGGGAAGGGTTGTGAGCTTTGGGAATAGGCTTTGAGCTAGGTTAGAGTACGATCTAGAGGGATTGCATGTGTGCGAGTGATGTAGAGAGCTTTATGTAAATACGACAGTGTTATGGGTTGTGGCTTATTTTATCATTTCCTGTATATTGCTGGTCTTAATGGGCTTCACTTGTCTAAGCCAGAGACTCAGGACGCTACTGGAAATCACTGCACACTGCAATAAGTCGTACGTCCAGTCTGACTACTGTTAAAAGTCGTCTCACACTGCAACGTGATGTTGAAGGTCGTTACACGCATATTAAGTCGTTCTTTCAAAGTCAGTGAATTATTGGGGCTCCCCGCACACTGCACTCATATATATTTTGTCTTCTTATTTACCTCAATTTTTTTTTTTCGTTTTCACACTTTTTTCTTATTCAGTTGTGACTTGATAATGGTCCAGGACAGATCGAAATATATTTTAATATTTCCTGTGTAATGTGTCATGGTGATGTTGCCATGGTGATGTGGGTTACCTGTCATCCATTGTTGCTATGGTGATGTGGGTTACCTGCGATTCATTGTTGCCATCTTGATGTGGGTTACTTGCGATCCATGGTTGCCATGGTGATGTTGGTTACTTGCGATCCATGGTTGCCATGGTGATGTGGGTTACTTGCGATACATGGTTGCCATGGTGATGTGGGTTACTTGCGATACATGGTTGCCATGGTGATGTGGGTTACTTGCGATCCATGGTTGCCATGGTGATGTGGGTTACTTGCGATCCATGGTTGCCATGGTGATGTGGGTTACTTGCGATCCATGGTTGCCATGGTGATGTTGGTTACTTGCGATCCATGGTTGCCATGGTGATGTGGGTTACTTGCGATCCATGATTGCCATGGTGATGTGGGTTACTTGCGATGCATGATTGCCATGGTGATGTGGGTTACTTGCGATGCATGATTGCCATGGTGATGTGGGTTACTTGCGATGCATGATTGCCATGGTGATGTGGGTTACTTGCGATGCATGATTGCCATGGTGATGTGGGTTAGTTATCAACTGTAAGAGTCACGGTGTTATGGGTTAGTTTTCAACTACACGGAAAATTATGTATTATCACTGACAGTAAAAAATCTTTGAGATACTCGTTATCTTTGGTATATTAAGCAGCTGCTCTAACATGTCATTGTTACTGATTATTATAAACCAAACGTGCCAGATGATACCTTATGATGGTCGTTCAGTTATAAGTGATATTAATTTGTTAACTTTGTTCTGGCACACACACACAAACACACACACACACACACATACAGGGAATGTGTGTGTGTGTGTGTGTGTGATTAGGTTAATGTCCTACGAAGAAAGGTTAAAGGAAATCGGTCTGACGACATTAAAGGACAGGAGGGTTAGGGGAGACATGATAACGACATACAAAATACTGCGTGGAATAGATAAGGTGGACAGAGACAGGATGTTCCAGAGATGGGACACATAAACAAGGGGTCACAGTTGGAAGTTGAAGACTCAGATGAGTCAAAGGGATGCTAGGAAGTATTTTTTCAGCCACAGAATTGTTAGGAAGTGGAATAGTCTGGCAAGTGATGTAGTGGAAGCAGGAACCATACATAGTTTTAAGACGAGGTATGATAAAGCTTATTGATCATAGAGAGGGAGGACCCAGTAGCGGTCAGTGAAGAGGAATGGCCAGGAGCTGAGTCTCGGCCC
>WNWK01014801.1:25000-50041 GCA_009830355.1 Cherax destructor
TGGGTGTGAGGAATGGGTTGTGAATGTTGCAACAAGGCTTGAGGCAGTGGAGATGTCATGTCTGTGGTCAATGTGTTGTGTGAATATAATGCAGAGAATCCGTAGTTTGGAGATTAGGAGGTGTGGGATTACCAAAACTATTATCCAGAGAGCTAAGGAGGGGTTACTGAGATGGTTTGGACATATAGAGAGGATGGATCGTATTAGAATGACTACAAGAATGAATAGATCTGTAGTGGAGGGAAGGTGTGGTAGGAGTCGGTACTGGAAAGGTTTTAGGGAAAAAGTAACGAAGGTTTTGTGCGAGGGGCTTGGACTTCCAGCAAGCTTGCGTGAGCGTGTTAGATAGGAGCGAATGAAGACAAATGTTTTTTAGGACTTGATGTGCTGTTGGAGTGTAGGCAAGGTAACATTTATGAAGGGTTTCAGGGAAACCGACAGGCCGGACTGGATTCCTGGAGATGGGAAGCACAGTGTCGGCACTCTGAAGGAGGGGTTAATGTTGCAGTTTTATAACTGTAGTGTAAGCACGCCTCTGAGAAGACAGTGATGGAATGAATGATGATGAAAGCTTTTCTTTTTCGGGCCACCCTTCCTCACATTTCTTATTATGATCAGCTTAACAGTTTACAATATTTTAAACATATTATTATTAGCTAACTCAAAGTCACAATCTACTTCATAATCCCACTTTCATCTTCATGCTGTTTTATAAGTTACATTATTATAATTAACATTGCCGTTATTTCTTATATTAACATTTTTAAATACTTTGTATAATTGTTCATCTCTATTCATTTCTATTGTATATAATTTTGCTTTTATTTGTGCTTAGTGTATTTTTATAATTATTACATTATAAACTTTCAAGAATAAGTGCAACCCCAATTACATTTTATTATTATATTAATGTAAGTCTTCCTAAAAATTGTAATGTAGTATATCTTTATTTTGCGTTTTAAGTTGCTTTATAATAATTTTGTACTTCAGTACTTTGTCTCTATTTTCCTAATTGGTTTTGATAATAATAGTTATGCCAGTTAATTAATCTATATTATTATTTCTCACTTCACTGCTTATATAACTATTGCTTAATTGTTGATACCTCTAACTCATCCTTCTTCCTTTTACATGTCCTACTAAATGGTTCATGAATGCGAATATTGACCCTGATTTAAATCCACTGTTTTTCACACTGATAATCAATATTCTTCTTACCGTAATTGTCTATTACACAATAAATCAAGGAAATAAAAATCTCAGCAACTCCATGAATATATCAGTATTTAATTTCATTATTACATCCCTGAATAAACGCTATGAGGACTTCAAAGCACTCTTAGATTCGTTAAAAAATAACATAGCTTTTATTATTCTTAAACGTGACACAATAGACATTTCTGCCTTACCTGGGTAGTCATACATAACTGTTGGTCTGATGAAATAGGGAGGAGGTACCGAAATCTACTACTATAATGAATTAAACATGCAGTAGCTCTACATGTGCCAGGAATGAACATGAGGATATATTTGCTAACCATACCACGGGTGGGGTTCGAACCCCACCCGTGGTATGGTTTGTTTGCAATCGTGTCATAAATTTGCTAATTTTACATCCAAAAACTTACAGACCCCAATTACAATTGAAGCAGTCAACAGGTTACCTCGTACTAATATTTCCACCATCAATACGAATAATAATAAAAAAAATATGATTAACAAACACTTTAAAAACATATCTTCGTATTTGCTGGGGACTTCAACATAAACCTTGGACAAACTGAAAATCCTCAAGTAACATTGAACGTGTTTCTTTACACCGGTTGTCTATGTTCACCCATCAGTAAAATGGGTACCTGGGTGTTAGTCGACTGGTGTGGGTCGCATCCTGGGACAAAACTGACCTAATTTGCCCGAAATGCTCTACATAACAAGCGGTTTTCTATACAGTAGTATGTCATTGATGTCAGCTAGGACTGTATACCTTGTACATGTACTTGTAGTAAATAAAGATATTATTATTATTATTATTATTATTATTATTATTATTATTATTATTATTATTATTATTATTATTATAATTATTATTATTATTATTATTATTATTATTATTATTATTATTATTATTATTATATCCGGGCCAATATAATAACTTTTCCAAACACGGATGATGACGACAATACTACTAATCACTGTCCCACCTTCTTCGTAACCAACATATGTAAATTATCACTCAAAACTAGTTTGATCTCATTTCACTTATATGATGAGACATCAGTAAATAACTTCATTAAAACAGTAAGATACATTAATGGGCACACTGGAAATTGACAAGTGGGTTTGTGTCTTAGTACAAGAAATTGCAAAGCATCTGCAGTAGGCATTGTCTTATTAAAATTACGCAGATTGTAGTAAAGTGACTGAGCATGGATTGAACAAAGGCTGAACATACACCTAACATGTACTGACCATGAACATAACATGTACTGAACATGGACCTAACATCGACTGAACATGGACCTAACATGTATTGAACATGGACCTAACATGGACATAACATGTATTGTACATGGACCTAACATGTACTGAACATGGACCTAACATGTACTGAACATGGACCTAACATGTACTGAACATGGACCTGAATGAATGAATGAAAGGTAAGACCCAATATGGTGAGCGGGGAAGACGGGACAGGCGAAGAATAGCATTGAAGAGGAGTGTTCTTAGTCGTAGAAAAAGGGCCAGGGCTTAACCTAGGAGCTAGGCGATCGTGGGACAGACTTAAGAATCAGGAATAGCAGGCTCAGTTGCGATGGTCTTGTGAGGTCAGGTGAGGCGAAGCAAGAGGAGGCGGGGTCATAGTGGTACCATCCACTAGTCGAAGTAGGTCTTCGTCCAAAGGTTGGACAAGTGTTGAAGAATCCGTTTGTATCAAGATCCCAAGATGTTGCTGTGTCAAACAGGATGTAGATGAATGGTTGAGAGAACCGACAAGTTATAAATAAGACACATATGCAACACTTGGGTATCTTTATTGAGGTGAGGCGAAGCAGGATGAGGCGGGGTCATAGTGGTACCATCCACTAGTCGAAGTACTGTCTACAGTATATAAACAACTCCTATTGCCCTATGCTGTACTTACTACAAGATTGATGGACTGAACACATCGACTCCAGGCCGAGGGACTGATTACCTCAAACTTCTCCTCTCCTTACAACTTTCTTTGTATTGGACTGAAGAAGCCACTGTGTGGCGAAACGTTTCCTCAATAAAGATACCCAAGTGTTGCATATGTGTCTAATTTATCAACTTGTCGGTTCTCTGAGCCATTCATCTAAATACTTTTCTATATCCTTTTCAAATCTAAACTTATCTAATTTGAATCCATTATTGCGGGTTCTCTCTTGGAGAGATATCCTCAAGACCTTATTTATATCCCCTTTGTTAATACTCATTTTCCAGTTGTATACCTCGATCATGTCTCCCCTCATTCTTCGTCTTACAAGTGAATGTAATTTTAGGGACTTCAACCTTTCCAATTCCGACCCTTACCACACCTTCCCTCCACTACAGATCTATTCACTCTTGTAGTCATTCTTTTTCGTTCCATCCTCTCTCTGGATAATAGTTTTGGTAATCCCACACCTCCTCCTACATACTCTAACCTGAGCCTCACTATCCTCGTTAAGACTCTTCACTGCTTTCAATAACCTACCTCCTATTCCATATATATATATAATATATATATATATATATATATATATATATATATATATATATATATATATATATATTTATACACACACGTTTATAGGAATGAAGAAAACTTCTAAGAGTATTATTGCCTTTAGTAATAAAAATGGCCTTGCACTATAACTCAATAAAAACACCCCAACATATATGCAATACATGTATTCATAGACACGTTAATACTTACATATGCACATACATTCAAACATACATACATACAGAAATATACATAACATACAAAAAAATAAGGGATAATATCAAATAAATACGAAGGTAAATTAGTAGAGTATGTATAAGTCTATTACTATGCATTGATAACTTATTCTGATTGTTTCCCCTTACTTTGTTATTGTGAAGAAAGAGGAAGGGACGAAGGGGCGTTGCCTAGATCATTTACAAGGGGAGAGGCGCAGAGTGCCAGGGGTTCCAGTCAGTGGAGTTGTGACGTGTGAGTGTGTGTGTACTCACATAGTTGTACTCACCTAACTGTGGTTGCAGGGGTCACGTCACATCTGTGTGTGTGTGTGTGTACTTACCTAGTTGTGGTTGCAAGCGTCGAGTCACAGCTCCTGGCCCCGCCTTTTCATTGATCGCTACTAGGTAACTCTTCCTGCTCCATGAGCTTTATCATACCTCTTCTTTAAGCTATGTGATTCATCTGAGTCTTCAACTTCCAATTTTGACCCCTTGTTGCTGTGTCCCATCTCTGGAACATCCTGTCTCTGTCCACCTTGTCAGTTCCTCTTAGTATTTTATATGTCGTTATTATATCCCCCTATCTCTCCTGTTCTCCAGTGTTGTCAGGTAGATTTCCCAAATCATCTCCTCGCAGGACGTGCCCTTGAATCCGGGACTAGTCTAGTTGCGAACCTTTGCACTTTCTCTAATTTCCGTATGTGCTTGGCTAGGTGTGGGTTCCAAACAGGTGCTGCATACTCCAATATAGGCCTGATATGCACGATGTACAGGGTCCTGAACAATTCCTTATTGACATGTCGGAATGCTATTCTTAGGTTTGCTAGGCGCCCATATGCTGCAGCAGTTATTTGGTTAATGTGCGCCTCAGGAGATATGCCCGGTGTTATACTCACCCCAAGATCCTTTTCCTTGAGTAAGGTTTGGAGTCTCTGGCCCCCCTAGACTGTACTCCGTTTGCGGTCTTCTTTGCCCTTCCCCAATTTTTATTACTTTGCACTTGGTGGGGTTTAACTCCAGGAGCCAGTTTCTGGACCAGGCCTGCAGCCTGTCCAGATCCCTTTGTAATTCTGCCTGGTCCTCGTCCAATTGAATTGTTCTCATTAACTTCACATCATCTGCAAACAGGGACACTTCGGAGTCTATTCCTTCCCTCATGTCGTTCACATATACCAGAAACAACACCGGTCCCAGAACTGACCCCTGTGGAACCCCGCTCGTCACAGGCGCCCACTCCGACACTTCGTCACGTATCATGATTCTCTGATGTCTTCCCAACAGGTATTCCCTGATCCATTGCAGTGCATTCCCTGTAATACCTGCCAGGTCCTCCAGGTTATCCACTAATCTCTTGTGTGGAACTGTCAAAAGCCTTCTTACAGTCCAAGAAAATGCAATCTACCCACCCCTCTCTCTCTTATCTTACTGCTGTCACCCTGTTATAGAACTCCAGTAGGTTTGTCACACAGGATTTCCCATCCCAGAAACTATGCTGGTTGTCCTTGATAAGCTCATTCCTTTCTAGGTGCTCTTCCACTCTTCTGTGTGTGTGTGTGCGTGTGTGTGTGTCTGTGTGTGTACTCACCTATTTGTGGTTGCAGGGGTCGATTCATGGCTCCTGGCCTCGCCTCTTCACTGATTGCCACTTGGTCCTTTCTCTCCCTGCTCCATGAGCTTTATCAACTTCGTCTTAAAACTATGTATGGTTCCTGCCTCCATTACGTCACTTTCTAGGCTATTCCACTTCCTGGCAACTCTATGACTGAAGAAATACTTCCTAACATCTCTTTGATTCATAGAAGTCTTCGACTTCCAATTGTGATCAATTGTTTTTGTGTCCCCTCTCTGGAACATCCTGTCTTTGTCCACCTTGTCAATTCCTCGCAGTATTTTATATGTCGTTCTCATGTCTCCCCTGACCCTTCTGTCCTTCAATGTCGTCAGGCCGATTTCCCTCAACTTTTCTTCGTAGGACAATCCCCTTAGCTCTGGGACTAGTCTTGTTGCAAACCTTTGCACTTTCTCTAATATCTTGACGTGCTTGACCAGGTTTGGATTCCAAAATGGTGCTGCATACTCCAGAATGGGCCTAACGTATATGGTGTACAGAGTCTTGAGCGATTCGTGTGTGTGTGTGTATGTGCGTGTGTATAAGTGCATGTGCGTGAATTCGTGTACATGAGTGCACAAGTGTGCGTTAGTAATGGAGTGAAGTGATGCATGTGGATCAATACTGTTCTTATTAAGAAGTCTGACGAGGTGACTGATTGAGGTGGTGGATCACTACAGTGAGTTGGTGAATTACAACAGTGAGGTGTTGGATCACTACAGTGAGTTGGTGGCTCACTGCAGTGTGATGGTTTACTACAATAAGTTAGTGGATCACTACAGTGAGGTGGTAGATAACTAGAGTGAAGTAGTGGATCACTACAGTGAGATGTTGAATCATCCAGTGAAGTGGTTGATCACTACAAGAAGTTGGTGGATCACTACAGTAAGTTGGTGGATCACTACACTAAGTTGGGGGATCACTACACTGATTTGGTGAATCATTACAGCGAGTTGGTGGATCATCCAGTGAAGCTATGAATCACTACTGTGAGTTGGTGTATCACTACAGTGAGTAGGTGGATCACTACAGTGAGTAGGTGGATCACTACAGAGTTGGTGCATCACTACAGTGAGTTGGTGGATCACTACAGTGAGTAGGTGGATCACTACAGTGAGTAGGTGGATAACTACAGAGTTGGTGCATCACTACAGTGAGTTGGTGGATCACTACAGTGAGTAGGTGGATCACTAAAGTGAGTAGGTGGATCACTACAGAGTTGGTGCATCACTACAGTGAGTTGGTGGATCACTACAGTGAGTTAGTGGATCACTGCAATGAGTTTGTGGATCACTACAGTGAGGTGGTGGATCACTACAGTGTGGTGGTAGATCACTACAGTGGATTGGTGGATCAAAACAGTCAGGTGGTGGATCACTATAGTCAGGTGGAGGATCACAACAGCCAGAAGGTGGATCACTACAGTCAGGTGGTGAATCACTACAGTCAGGTGGTGGATCG
Source organism: Cherax destructor (assembly GCA_009830355.1). Classification (NCBI taxonomy): domain Eukaryota; kingdom Metazoa; phylum Arthropoda; class Malacostraca; order Decapoda; family Parastacidae; genus Cherax; species Cherax destructor. The sequence goes on from WNWK01014801.1 coordinate 32,019, forward strand.
CTATAGTCAGGTGGTGAATTTCTACACTGAGGTAATGGATCAATCCAGTGAGGTAGTGGATCACTACAGTGATGTGGTGGATCACTACAGTCTGGTGGTGGATTACTAGTCAGGTGGTGGATCACTACAGTGATTTGGTGAATCACTAGTCAGATGGTGGATCACTACAGTGAGGTGATGAATCACTACAGTGAGGTGATGGATCACTACAGTGAGGTGGTGGATCACTACAGCCAGATGGTGGATCACTACAGTGAGGTGGTGGATTACTAGTCAGGTGGTGGATCATTACAGTGATGTGGTGGATCACTAGTGAGGTGGTGGATCACTACAGTGAGGTGGTGGATCACTACAGTCAGATGGTGGATTACTACAGTGAGGTGGTGGATCACTACAGTGAGGTGGTGAATCACTACAGTGAGGTGGTGGATCACTACAGTGAGGTGGTGGATCACTACAGTCAGGTGGTGGATCACTAAACTGAGGTGGTGGATCACTTCAGTCAGGTGGTGGATCACTAGAGTGTGTATGTGGATCACTACAGTGAGGTGGTTGATCACTATAGTTATGTGGGGATCACTTCATCACTACAGTGAGGTAATGGATCACTACAGTTAGGTGGTGGATCTCTACATCACTACAGTGAGGTGTTGCATCACTACAGTTAGGTGGTGGATCACTACATCACTACAGTGAGGTGGTGTATCACTACAGCGAGGTGGTGGATCACTACAGTGAGGTGGTGGATCTCTACAGTAAGGTGGTGGATCCCTACAGTGAGGTGGTGGATCACTTCAGTCAGGTGATAGATCACTAAAGTCAGGTGGCACACCACTACAGTCAGGTGGTGGATCACTACAGTCAGGTGGTGAATCACTACAGTCAGGTGGTGGATCACTACAGTGAGGTGGTGGATCACTACAGCCAGGTGGTGGATCACTACAGTCAGGTGGTGGATCACTAAACTGAGGTGGTGGATCACTAAACTGAGGTGGTGGATCACTACAGTCAGGTGGTGGATCACTACAGCCAGGTGCTGCTGCTCAACTTAGGTTGGTTATAATAACCCAGACAATTAATATTATTGGTCAGGTTTGTCCCTATGATTATTGATATCTTGTGTCCAGCTGTTGCTCTTTGTTGTCTGTGTTGTGTCCATCTGTTGCTTTTATTGTCTATGTTGTGTCCGGCTGTTTCTTTTATTTTGTGTGTTTTGCCCATCTGTGTCTTTTATTGAGTGTGTTGTGTCCAGCTGTTACTTTTATTGTGTGTTGTTGCTATTGCTGTGTGTGTGTGTTGAGTCCAGCTGGTGCTTTTGTTGTGAGTGCTGTATCCAGCTGGTGTTATTGTTGTGTGTGTTGTATCCAGCTGGTGTTATTGATGTGTGTGTTGTATCCAGCTGGTGTTATTGTTGTACGTGTTGTATCCAGCTGGTGTTATTATTGTGTGTGTTGTATCCAACTGGTGATATTGTTGTGTGTGTTGTATCCAACTGGTGATATTGTTGTGTGTGTTTTAGCCAGCTGGTGATACTGTTGTGTGTGTGTTGTATCCAGCTGGTGCTATTGTTGTGTGTGTTGTATCCAGCTGGAGTTATTGTTGTGTTTTGCATTCAGCTGGTGTTATTGTTGTGTGTGTTGTATTAAGCTGGTGTTATTGTTGTGTGTGTTTCATCTAGCTGGTGTTATTATTGTGTGTTGTATCCAGCTGGTGTTATTGTTGTACGTGTTGTATCCAGCTGGTGATATTGTTGTGTGTTATGTCTAGCTGCTGCTGTTGTTGAGTGTGTTGTGTCTTGCTGCTGCTCTTGTTGAGTGTTGTGTCTAGCTGCTGCTCTTGTTGTGTGTGTTATGTGCAGCTGTTGCTACTGTGAGTGGTGTGTCCATCTGGGGCTTTTGTTTGTATGTGTTGTGGCCGGTTGTTGCTGTAGTTATGAATGTCGTGTCCAGCTTTAGCGTTTATTGTTTGTGTTGCGTGTAGCTGCTGCTGTTGTTGTTGCTGTTATGTCCAGCTGTTGCTCTTGCTGTGTATTTTTCCAGCTGCTGCTCTTGTTGTTTGTGTGCTGTGTCCAGCTGCTGCTTCTGTGTGTTTGTGAACTCACCTGTACGTGGTTCCAGGGGTCGACTTACAGCTCATGGCCCCGCCTCTTCACTGGTCGCTACTAGGTCCGCTGTCTCCCCTCTCCCTGCTCCATGAGCTTTATAGTACCTCATAAAGCTATGTATTGATCCTGCCTCCACTACATCACTCTCCAGATTGTTCCACTTCCTGACAACTCTGTGACTGAAGAAATACTTCCTAACATCCCTGTGACTCATCTGAGTTTTCAGCTTATATCTGTGACACCTTGTTGCTGACTCTTATCTCGGAAACATTTTGCCACTATCAACCTTGTCAATTCCTTTCAATATTTTATGTTATTATCATGTCCCTCCAATCCCTCCTGTCTTTCAGTGTCGTCAGGTTGATTCCCCTTAACCTCTCCTCGTATTAATACTCCTTAACTCCGGGACTAGTCTTGTTGCAAACATTTGCACTATCTCTAATTTCTTAATGTGCTTGACCAGGTGTTGGTTCCATACTGGCGCTGCATACTCCAATATTGACCTGACGTACACAGTGTGCGTTGTCTTGAATGACTCCTTACTCATGTGTCGAAATGCTTTTCTTAGGTTTGCCAAGGCGCCCTTATGCTGCAACAGTTATTTGGTTGATGTGCGCCTCAGGAGATGTGCTCGGTATGATACTCACCCCAATATCCTTTTCCATGAGTGAGGTTTACAGTCTTTGGTCCCAAGTGTGTACTCCATCTGAGATCTTCTTCTTTGTCCTTACCCAATCTTCATGATTTTACACTTGGTGGGGTTAAACTCCAGGAGTCCAGGCTTGCAGCCTGTCCATATCCCATTATAGTCCTACCTGATCCTTGTCCGCTTGAATTCTCTGCATTAGTTTCACATCGTCTGCAAACAGGGACACCTCTTAATATATTACTTCCGTCATGTCATTCGCATATACCAGAAACAGCACTGGCCGTAAGACTGACCCTTGCAGAACCCAGCTCGTCACATGCGCCCACTCTGACACTTCGTCACGTACTATCACTCGTTTCCGTCCTGATTCGTCTCTGATCCATTGCAGTGCCTTTCCTGTTATTCCTGCCTGCTTCTCTAGCTTTTTTGCTAATCTTTTCTGAGCAACTGTGTCGGAAGTCGTCTTACAGACTCTCTCTCACTGAAACTGTCCTGCATATTGTGTATAAGCTCACTAATTTCAAAGTGCTTCCCAGTCTTTTCCTGATAAGCTTCTCCATGACTGCATACTATACATGTCATTGACACTGGTCTGTAATTTAATGCTACCTGTCTATTTCGTTTCTTGAAAATTGGGACGACATTTGCTGTCTTCCACACCTCAGGTAGTTGCCCTGTTTCGATAGATGTGTTGAAGAGTGTTGTTAGTGGCACGCACAGTGCCTCTGCTTCCTCTCTCAGAACCCATGGAGAGATGTCCTGTCCCACTGCCTTTGAGGTATCTAGTTCGCTTAGCAGTCTCTTCACCTCTTCCTTGGTTGTGTGTAGTGAGTTCAGCACTTGTTGGTGTATGCTGCCATTCCGGTTTCCTGGAAGCCTTTCAGTCTCCACTGAAAATACCTCCTTAAATCTATTATTAAGCTCTTCATATACTTCTTGATCGTTTCTTGTGATCTCCCCTCCTTCCCTTCTCAACTTCTGGTCCTTGACTGTTGTTTTCCTCTTGATATGACTGTAGAACAGCCTCGGGTCAGATTTGGCTTTCGATGCTATATCATTCTCATAATGCTGCTGAGCTTCTCTCCTTATCCATGAATATTCGTTCAGGCTCTTTGGCTCATCTCTTATTTTCCTGGGTCCTTTGTCTTCTATACCTTTTCCATGATCTAGCACACATAGCTTTGATCTCTTTATATCTTTTGGTGAACCAAGGATTCGTTCTGGTCTTATTCTCTGCCTCCCTGCACTTTGTTCTCATGTGATCCATCATTTCATTTGCTCTCTTTCCCACCAGGTCTCTTCCCCAATGCAACTAGTGCAAGAATTGTCTCATGCCTGTGCAGTCCCCTCTTTTGTAGTTTGGCTTCTCTCATCCTTCTCATGCTACTTCCCTTTCCACTGTTAACTCTACAAAATAGTCGAAACTTAGGACCACGTAATCTATAGCTCCAAGGGGCCGTTCATGTGTCACATCCCTAATGTCTGAACTGCTCAAGGTGGATACGAGATCCAGCCTTGCTGGTTTATCCCCTCCTCTTTCTTCGGTAGTGTCCTTAATATGTTGGTGCACGAGGTTTTCCAATACCGCCTCCATCATCTTAGTCCTCCACGTTTCTGCCCCTTCCCCATGTGACTTCCGGTTATCCCAGTCAATCTCCTTGTGACTGAAATCACAAACAGCAAGTAACTTTGCCCTACCCATATGGGCTCTTCTGGCCACATCAGCTAGTGTGTCCATCATTTCTGTGTGTGTGTGTGTGTGTGTGTGTGTGTGTGTGTGTGTGTGTATGCTTACCTAATTTTGCTCACCTAATTGCGGTCGAAGAGATCGATACATAGCTCCTATCCCCGCCTCTTCACTGGTCGCCACTACATCCACTCTCTCCCTGCTCCATGAGCTTTATCATATCTCTTCTTAAAGATATGTATGGTATCTGCCTCCACTACATCACTTTCCAGACTATTCCACTTCCTGACAACTCTGTAGCTGAAGAAATACTTTCTAACATTCCTGTGACTCGTCTGAGTCTTCAACTTCCAATTGTGACCCCATGTTTCTGTCTGCCATTTCAGGAACATCCTGTCTCTGTCCACTTTGTCAATTCCCCTCAGTATTTTATGTTATCATGTCCCCCTGTCCTCCAGTGTCGTCAGGTCGAGTTCTTTTAACCTCTCTTCGTAGGACACGCCCCTTAGCTCCGGGACTAGTCTCATTGCAAACCTTTGCACTTTCTCTAGTTTCCTGACGTGCTTGTCTAGGTGAAGAGTTTCAAACTGAAGCTGCATACTCCAATATGGGCGTGACGTACACAGTGTACAGAGTCCTGAACGACTCCTTACTTAGGTATCGGAATGCTATTCTTTAGTTCGCTAGTCGCCCATATGCTGCAGCAGTTATTTGGTTGTTGTGCGCCTCAAGAGATGTGCTCAGTATTACACACACTCCGAGATCCTTTTGCTTGAGTGAGGTATGTAGTCGTTCGCCCCTAGACTGTACTTTGTCTGCGGTCTTCATTGGCCTTCTCCTATCTTCATGACTTTGCTCATGGTGGGGTTGAACTCCAGGAGCCAGTTGCTGGACCAGGCCTGCAGCCTGTCCTCCTCCGACTAAATTCTCCTCATTAACTTCACATCGTCTGCAAACAGGGACACTTCTGAGTCTCTTCCTTCCGTCATGACATTCACATATTCCAGAAACAGCACCGGTCCTAAGACTGACCCTTGTGGAACCCGCTTGTCACAGGCACTCACTCTGATACCTAATCACGTACCATGACTCGTTGCTGCCGTCCCTTCAGGTACTCTCTGATCCATTGCGGCGCCTTCCTCCAGCGTTCGCACCATTTCTCTCTCTATTCTCTTACTTCCACCATCTTGTCTTAAAACTCCAGTAGGTTTGTGACACAGGATTTCCCTTCTCTGAAACCGTGCTGGTTGTCGTTGATAAGCTCATTCCTTTCTAGGTGCTCCACCACTCTTCTCCTGATCTTCTCCATGACTTTGCATACTATACACGTCAGTGACGCTGGTCTGTAGTTTAATGCTGCATGTCTGTTCCCTTTCTTAAAAATGTGTGTGTGTGTGCGTATGTGTATGTGTACTCATCTAATTGTACTCACTTAACCGTGGTTGAAGGGGTCACGTCTCATCTGTGTGTGTGTGCTCACCTAGTTGTGGTTGCAGGGGTGAAGTCACAGCTCCTGGCCCCGCCTCTTCACTGGTCGCTACTAGCTCACTCTTCCTGCTCCATGAGCTTTATCATACCTCTCTTAATGCTATGTATGAATCCTGACTAAACTACAACACTTCCCAGACTATTCCAATTCCTGATAACTCTGTGACTGAAGAAATACTTCCTAACGTCCCAGTGATTCATTTGAGTCTTCAACTTCCAATTGTGACCCATTGTTGCAGTGTCCCATCTTTTCAACATCCTGTCTTTGTCCACCTTGTCAATTCCTCTCAGTATTTTATATGTCGTTATTATATCATCCCTATCTTTTTCTGTCCTCCAGTGTCGTCAGGTCGATTTCCATTAACCTCTCCTCGTAGGACATGCCCCTTTGCACTTTCTCTAACTTTCTTTCATGTTTGGCTAGGTGTGGGTTCCAAACTGGTGCTGCATACTCCAATATAGGCCTGATATTCTTAGGTTTGTAAGGCGCCCATATGCTGCAGCAGTTATTTGGTTTATGTGCGCCTCAAGAGATATGCCCAGTGTTATTCTCACCTAAATATCCTTTTCCTTGAGTGAGGCTTGTAGTGTGTGGCCCCCTAGACTGCACTCCGTCTTCTGTCTTATCTGTCCTACCCCAATCTTCATGACTTTACACTTGGTGGGGTTGAGTCAGTTTCCGGACCAGACCTGCAGCCTGTCCAGATTCCTTTGTGGTTCTGCCTGGTCCTCGTCCGCTTGAATTCTTCTCATCAACTTCACATCATCTGCAAACAGGGACACTGAGTCTATTCCTTCCGTCATGTCGTTCACATACACCAGAAACAGCACCGGTCATAGGACTGACCCCTGTAGAACCCCGCTAGTCACAAGTGCCCACTCGGACACCTCGTCACGTACCATGATTCGCTTATGTCTACCCGACAGGTATTCCCTGATCCATTGCAGTGCCTTCCCTGTTATCCCTGCCTGGCCTTCCAGCTTATGCGCTAATCTCTCGTGAGGAACTGTATCGAAGGCCTTCTTGCAATCCACGACAATGTAGTCAACCCACCCTACTCTCTAGTGTCTTACCTCTGTTACCGTGTCATAAAACTCCAGGAGGTTTGTAACACAGGATTTGCCTTCCCTGAATCCGTGCTGGTTGTCATTTATAATCTTGTTCCGTTCCAGGTGCTCTACCACTCTCCTCCTGATAATCTTCTCCATGACTTTGCATACTATACATGTCAGTGACACTGGTCTATAATTTAGTGCCTCGTTTCTGTTTCCTTTCTTAAAAATGGGAACTACATTTGCCGTCTTCCATACCTCAGGTAGTTGCCCAGTTTCGAGTGATGTGTTGAAGATCGTGGTTAGTGGCACACACAGCGTCTCTGCTCCCTCTCTAAGGACCCACGGGGAGATGTTGTCCGGTCCCATCGCCTTTGAGGTATCAAGGTCACTTAGCAGCTTCTTCACCTCCTCCTCAGTTCTGTGTATGCCATCCAACACTTGTTGATATAATCTTTGTTGATGTCCCCCTCTGTTCTGTCTTCCCATAGTCCTTCCTGTCTCCACTGTAAATACTTCCTTAAATCTCGTGATGAGCTCCTCACATACCTCTTGATCATTTCTTGTGAGTTCCCCACCTTCTTTCCTCAGCCTGATCACCTGGTCTTTGACTGTTGTATTCCTCCTAATGTGGCTATACAGCAGTTTCGGGTCAGACTTGACTTTCGATTCTATGTTGTTTTCGTACTGTCGCTGGGCCTTCCTTCTTATCTGTGCATACTCGTTTCTGGCTCGTAGACTGATCTCCTTATTTTCCTGGGTCCTTTGTCTTCTGTACTTTTTCCATTCTCTAGCGCACTTAGTTTTTGCCTCCCTGCACCTTCGGATAAACCAAGGGCTCATTCTGGTCTTCCCATTATTGCTGTTGCCCTTGGAAACAAACCTTTCCTCTGCCTCCTTGCATTTTGTTGATACGTATTCCATCATTTCATTTGCTGACTTTCCTACCAATTCTCTGTCCCACTGAACCTCCTGCACGAAGTTCCTCATACCTGTGTAGTCCTCCCTTTTATAGTTTGGCTTTTCCCATTCAGCTCCTGTTATCCTCTCCACTTGTAACTCTACTATGTATTCAAAGCACAGAACCATATGATCACAAGCTCCAAGAGGCCTCTCGTATATGATGTCCTCAATGTCTGAACTGCTCAGGGTGAACATGAGGGCCAGTCTTGCTGGTGTGTGTGTTTGTGTGTGTGTGTGTGTGTGTGTGTGTGTACTAACCTAATTGTACTCACCTAATTGTGGTTGCAGGGGTCGAGACTCAGCTCCTGGCCCCGCCTCTTCACTGACCGCTACTAGGTCCCTTCTCCCCTGCTCCATGAGCTTTATCATACCTCATCTTAAAACTATGTATGGTTCCTGCCTCCACTACATCACTTGCTGGACTATTCCACTTCCTGACTACTCTATGGCTGAAAAAATACTACCTAACATCCCTTTGACTCATCTGAGTCTTCAACTTCCAATTTTGCCCCATTGTTTCTGTGTCCCCTCTCTGGAACATACTGTCTCTACCTACCCTGTCAATTCCCCGCAGTATTTTGTATGTCGTTATCATGTCTCCCTTAACCCTCCTGTCCTCCAGTGTTGTCAGGCCGATTTCCCTTAACCTTTCGTCGTAGGACATTCCCCTTAGCTCTGGAACTAACATTGTCGCAAACCTTTGCACTTTCTCTAATTTCTTGACGTGCTTGACCATGTATAGGTTCCAAACTGGTGCTGCATACTCCAGTATGGGCCTGACGTACACGGTGTACAGTGTCTTGAACGATTCCTTATTAAGGTATCGGAACGCTAATCTTAGGTTTGCCAGTCGCCCATATGCTGCCGCAGTTATCTGGTTGATGTGTGCTTCCGGAGACGTGCTTTGTGTTATACTGACCCCCAAGGTCTTTCTCCTTTAGCGAGGTTTGCAGTTTTTGTCCACCTAGCCTATACTCTGTCTGCGGTCTTCTTTGCCCTTCCCCCGATCTTCATGACTTTGCATTTGCCGGGATTAAATTCTAGGAGCCAGTTGCTGGACCAGGTGTCCAGCATGTCCAGATCTCTTTGAAGTCCTGCCTGGTCCTCATCTGATTTATTTCTCCTCATTAATTTCACATCATCTGCGAACAGAGACACTTCTGAGTCTATCACGTCCGTCATGTCATTTACATATACCAAGAATAGCACTGGTTCTAGGACTGACCTCTGCGGGAACCCGCTCGTCACTGGCGCCCACTGTGATACCTCATCATGTACCATGATCCGTTGTTGCCTCCCTGTCAGGTATTCCCTGATCCATTGCAGTGCCTTTCTTGTTATACACGCCTGATCCTCTAGCTTCTGCACTAATCACATGTGAGAAACTGTGTCGAAGGCCTTCCTGCAGTCCAAGAAAATGCAATCAACCCACCATTCTCTCTCGTGTCTTACCTCTGTTACTTTGTCATAGAACTCCAGAAGGTTTGTGACACAGGATTTGCCTTCCATGAATCCGTGCTGGTTGTCGTTTATAATCCTGTACCGTTCCAGGTGTTCCACCAATCTCCTCCTGATGATCTTTTCCATGACTTTGCACACTATACACGTAAGTGACACTGGTCTATAGTTTAGTGCCTCTTTTCTGTCTCCTTTCTTAAAAATGGGAACTACATTTGCCTTCTTCCATACCTCAGGTAGCTGCCTGGTTTCAAGGGATGTGTTGAATATTGTGGTTAGTGACACACACAGCATCTCTGCTCCCTCTCTAAAGACCCACGGGGAGATGTTGTCCGGTCCCATCGCCTTTGAGGTATCAAGGTCACTGAGCAACTTCTTCACCTCCTCAGTTGTGTGTATGCCATCCAATACTTGGTATATTCCTTGTTGGTGTCCCGCTCTGTACTGTCTACCCAGAGTCCTTCCTGCCTCCTCTGTGAATACCTCCTTAAACCTCGTGTTGAGCTCCTCACATACCTCTTGGTCGTTTCTTGTGAGTTCTCCACCCTCTTTCCTCAGCCTGATCACCTGGTCTTTGACTGTTGTCTTCCTCGTAATGTGACTATACAGCAGTTTCGGGTCAGACTTGACTTTCGATACTATGTCATTTTCGAACTGTCGCTGGGCCTCCCTCCTTATCTGTGCATACTCGTTTCTAGCTCTACGACTAATCTCTTTATTTTCTTGGGTCCTTTGCCTTCTGTACTTTTTCCATGCTCTAGCACACTGAGTTTTTGCCTCCCTGCACCTTTGGGTAAACCAGGGGCTCTTCCTGGACTTCCCATATATTCTGTTGCCCTTGGGAACAAACTATTCCTCTGCTTCCTTGCATTTTGTTATTACGTATTCCATCATTTCATTTACGGACTTTCCTTCCATGTCTTTGTCCCACTGAACCTCTTGCAGGAAGTTCCTCATACCCGTGTAGTTCTCATACCCGTGTAGTCCCCTCTTTCAACTCCTTTTTCCCTCTCTACTTGTAACTCTACTATGTACTCAAAGCTCAGAACCATATGGTCACTGGCTCCCAGGGGCCTCTCATATGTGATGTACTCAATGTCTGAGCTGCTCAGGGTGAACACAAGATCCAGCCTTGCTGGTTCATCCTCTCCTCTTTCTCTGGTAGTGTCCCTGACATGTTGGTGCATCAGGTTATCCAGTACCACATCCATCATCTTTGCTCTCCATGTTTCTGGACCCCCATGTGGTTCCAGATTTTCCCAATCGATCTCCCTGTGGTTGAAGTCGCTCATAATCAGCAACTTTGCTCTGCTCGAATGCGCTCTTCTTGCCACCTCTGCCAACATGTCCACCATTGCTCTGTTGTTCTCTTCATATTCCTCTCCTGGCCTCCTGCAGTTCTGTGGTGGGTTATACATCACTGCAATGGCTATCTTATGTTCCCTAGACAGAATTGTACCTACTATGTAGTCCCTTTCCCTAATCGCGTCCATGCCTTCCATTTCCTCAAATCTCCATTGGTTCCTTACGAGCAGTGCAACCCCTCCTCCCCCTCTGCTCCTTCTATCTTTCCTCAGGATCTGATATCCCTGTGGGAAGATTGCGTCTGTTATTGCCTCAGTGAGTTTCGTTTCTGTGACTGCTACGATGTCTGGGGACTTCTCATCGATTTTTTCGTTCCACTTTTCATATTTATTCGTTATTCCATCCGCGTTCGTGTACCAAACCATCAACTTCGTTTCTAAAACTGTGGTCCTGGGGGAATATTGGAGGTTGTGGTGTGGGTGGGGTTTGTGATGGGGGGTGGGGGCAGAGTGTCCATAGAGAGTTCCTGTAGGGGTGGGGGTTATTGTGGGGGTGGGGTTTGTGGTGGGGGGTGGGGGCAGGAGGAATGATATGTGGGTGTGGGTTTAAATTGTACAGTTGCCTTGGGGTTGTCGTGGTTGGAGTCCTTCTGTGTGTGTTTCTGGTGGGTGTGTCTGCCCTTCTACTTGGGTCTGGGTTCCTCCGCTCTTCCTTGTTAGTTCATCTCGTTCCTCCTTTCGTCTTTGTATCCTCTATTTCAGTGACATCCTTTCCTCTTGTGTTCTGTCCCGATCGAGGTACACACTCTGGTACGTCTGGTTCTCTCTCAGTCGTGCTTTCTCCTGCAGGATCATGGCTCGAGCTGATTCCGCCTTGAAAATTACTTTGAGAGGCCGATTTCTTCCCCTTGTATACCACCCAATTCTCCGAAAATTTGTGTGTGTGTGTGTGTGTGTGCGTGTGTGTGTGTGCAGCTGCTATTCTTATGCCGAAGTATTGCTCTTGTCGAGTGTGCTGTGATCAGCTGTATTTCTTGTTGTGTGTTAGTGTCCAAATCGTGTTGTTGTGAGTATTGTGTCCAATTAATGTTATGTTTCTTGTGTCCAGCTGCTACACTCTTTTATGTAGTGTCCAGCTGTTGTTATTGTTGTGTACATTGTGTGCAGCTGCTGTGTTGTGCCCTGCCTACACATAGAGATGAATTCACACAATACGCTTTTATTGTACAGGAGTATATGGAGAAGCAGTGACACACCCTAAAGCTTCAAGTTTTGAACTGACCTATGCCTTCAGGCACTGATACCCAACGGTTATGTACACGAGTTATACAAGGCGCCTATCTATAGAAACGAATACTAAGTACACTTTCGGCATCCATTCTTAACGAACGATACGCAAAGCAAGTGATAGGGAATAACATCAAATTAAAAGGTAAAACTCTACCATAGTGATAGACACACCATGAAAGAACTGGCATAGTAGATATAAAATGGTGAACAATAGCACTAACAAAAAATAAATGGACAAGTCTAGGTGACGCCTAGAACTTAGAGAAATAACAAAAGTGCCAAAATGAAAGTCTGTGCTTTGCAATACAGAAAAAAGTAACACTCCTGGGGTAGTATACAAAAAAAAAAAAATTTCAGAACAGGAAATACGTAATGAAGAATTAGTAACGCAGTAGCATAACACCTACTAGCACACATTTGGAATATTGTTTCTAAATAAGGAAAAATAAAGCAACACAGCTACTTAATGCAATAAAATGAAGCAAGACACGAAGAAATCCAGGTGACGAGCAGCAATCAGATAGTAGATATTGTATCACTGTTGTGGTTGTATGAGGGCAGCAGCGACATCTGACAGCCACTTGGAATACCACAATACGATGACTTCACGACGTACATAAGAGGAATGCTGGGCCTTTTCGTCAAGTTACTGTGACATAACCAAGAAGACGTCCTGACATCAACCGGATTTTCTTCACTTTGTCCCACTGTTTGAAAATATATCTCGACACTATACATAAAGAGGCAGAGGAACAGCCGTATGTAGATGTCATGACAACCCACAGCTGAGGGGCTGTGCGGACTGAAGTAAAAGGTTAGCTCGCTTGGAGCGCAAAGCCACTTGGCTTGTCCGGATACCAAACTACTGCGAGAGGAGGCATATGTAAGCTTGCCGTAGATACCGGTGTAGAAGTAGGGACAACGTCACTGGCAGAAGCCGGTGGCTTAGAACTGGGTTGCAAGTGGTTAGGAACTAAGGCAGGAATGATCACTGCAAAGGTGTGGACATAACAGGAATACAAGAAAAGCCACTTTGGCATAGATACAACGCCGGCTTATCGGCTATTGAGTTGACATAGCGGTAGAGAACTGGCTTGCTTCGAGCCCACTCTCTGTGTCAACCACACACACAAAAAAATTAGGGCTTAAACAGAGCAGGAACATGCAGCACTGTAGGCTGACTAAGTGAGTGACGGTTGACAGTTGCTCAGGACAACACCAAGGCTCGCCCAGTAGGAACACAACGCCAGAAGTCAGCACAAATCACCACTGATATTCCAATCACTGAGTCACTGCTACCCACCAGTCTTGTCATGCACTACCTGGGCATAGAGATGGGTTCACCCAGTATAACGGGAAGTGAATAGACGATTCTGGTTCTGCCTTTATTGTACAGGAGTAAGTGTATAGAGCAGAAGTGATACACGTCCTCACCCATGCTTCAAGTTTCCAACTAACTTGATTTTATTATTATAATCAAAACTAAGCAGCAGTTGTTGTGTGTGTTGTGTCTACCTGTTCTTGGTTTGTGTCACGTCCAGCGGCTGGTCTTACTGTATATATTGTGTCCAGCTGCTGGTCTTACTGTATATATCGTGTCCAGCTGCTGGTCTTACTGTATATATTGTGTCCAGCTGCTGGTCTTACTGTATATATTGTGCCCAGCTGCTGGTCTTACTGTATACATTGTGTTCAGCTGCTGGTCTTACTGTATATATTGCGTTCCGCTGCTGGTCTTACTGTATATATTGTGTCCAGCTGCTGGTCTTACTGTATATATTGTGTCCAGCTGCTGGTCTTACTGTATATATGTGTCCAGCTGCTGGTCTTACTGTATATATTGTGTCCAGCTGCTGGTCTTACTGTATATATTGTGCCCAGCTGCTGGTCTTACTGTATACATTGTGTTCAGCTGCTGGTCTTACTGTATATATTGTGTTCACTGCTGGTCTTACTGTATATATTGTGTCCAGCTGCTGGTCTTACTGTATATATTGTGTCCAGCTGCTGGTCTTACTGTATATATTGTGTCCAGCTGCTGGTCTTACTGTATACATTGTGTTCAGCTGCTGTCTTACTTATGATTGTTCCAGCTGCTGTCTTATGTATATATTGTGCCAGCTGCTGGTCTTACTGTATATCATGTTCAGCTGCTGGTATTACTAGATACAGGTCCAGCTGCTGGTCTTCCCTGTACTATAAATTTGTCCAGCTGCTTGTCTTACTGTATATATTGTGCCCAGCTGCTGGTCTTACTGTATATATTGTGTCCAGCTGCTGGTCTTACTGTACACATTGTGTTCAGCTGCTGCTTTTACGTTTGTTGTATCCAGCTGGTGCTCTTATTGGTTAGTTGTGCCGCCTGAGCTGCTAGTTTATTGCACATCCAATGTTCATCGTGTGAACGGTAATGTAAAAACCAGAACTACAGAGGTCACAAAGGGTCTTTGTCAGACCTCATTGACCATTGTTACATCACTAGAAAGAAAAATTAATCATTTCATATTTTACAATTACTTCATACACATGTAGTTGATGTATACAATACAGTACGGAATACAATATAAAAAAACAAGATATCTTATTATCACTAAAATAACATTAATCATAATTGAGTTGCTATCTTCTATATAAAAAGTTCATTCATCTAGTTGATGTAAAATGTGGATACAACCTCAAGATTTCATATATCTTATTAACAATGATGTGTTTTGCCATATCCTGTAAGGTTTGCATGGAGGTGTCCTTGAAATGTTGGATGTTTGGATACTAAGATATAATGTGCAGTATATGGCACTGTCTGTTCACACACTACATTTTTTTTGTCATTGACGTTTCCATACAAACCGTACTGCGAGAGATACTCTTAGCCTAGCTTTAGTCTAGCAGTATTATTATAATAAAAGAAAGTGCTAAACCGACAAGAGTTATACAGCACTGCAGGGTAGAAGTGCTGGGGCGTCCCACAAGGTGGAAAGGGAATCAGAAGTGAGGGGAGAAAAGGGGTGGAAGGGACGCTAAGGGGTATGTGTCAAAGTTCGTATAGTATAGCAGTTGCTGACAAAAAGTAAAAAAGTGATTGTAAGTCAAAGGCAGCGCCGTCTGCAAGAAGAGAAGATAAAGTAAGAGTGGTTAGGGCGGCAGCGGCATTGGAGGTAAATCATGCGAGCTCGCTGGTAAACCAGGCAATCTACAAGAAAGTGAAGAACCGAAAAAGGAACCCGACAAACTTCACATGGGTAAGGCGAGTATGGCCAATGCGGAGACGGGAGAGTGCAGTCTCCCGAGTACGGTAACGGTGGTAAGAAGATGGCACAAACCTAAAAGCAGTTTAATAGAGTGTAATTTGTTATGATGCATATCCGACCACTGTTGTTGCCAATGGCTGCGAAGACAAGCCGACATGACTGGAAAATAATCTCTAAACGAGTACCCCTATAGGAAACCGGAAGGTCATGCACCACTGACCGTGCAGCATCCTCTTGTTCATTTCCCTGCACATCAACGTGTCCAGGGACCCAACAGAAAACGACGTCTTTGTTTATGCTAGCCATACGGTGCAACCATAGTTGAATACAAAGAACTAATGAATGAGGGGAATCAAATTGTTTAATGGCTTGTAAAGCAATGAGGGAATCTGAAATGATCACAAACGTCGAAAGAGACATATATGAAAATACGAAAAAGAAAAACGTGACTGGAAATACAGCAACCGCACATATAAAGAGCTACGACGACGTTTCGTCGACTAGGACCGTGCTATGAGGATGGCCACTCGGTAAAATACTGACCGAGTCTAACAAATATCCTCGACAACATCGTCAGGAACACTGCCGTAACCCAACACCATCAGGAATTTAGAACCATCTGTAAACAGCAACGCATGAGCATGCGATCGTAAGTCATCAAGAAAAGGAGAGCGAGAAGTAGTCGTAGGTAGGAGAGCTTTGGCGCACGGCAGTTGGGGATAACAGACACGAACTGTAGTAACCTCCCAAGGAGGAAGAGGAAAGGCAGACGCTAAATGATCATACAAGGGAAGTAACTGAGAGAGGACCGGAGTGAGTGAAGACGAAGAGAAAACGGTCGGAGTAAGCAGGGGCGTTGAACAAATAATGGGCTTTTACTAACACAAAGGTCATGAGCGCAACAAAGTAACTTAGGCAATGAGCATCACGACAATCAGCTAAGGAAGGAACATTCGCCTCAGGTTAGAGGCTTTCAACAGGGATGAACGAAAGGCGCCAAAGCATAAACGTAGATCCTGATGATGCAGGGGATCTAACTTAGAAAGAGTTGTAGGGGAAGCCGCAGAACAGACTTGGTCGCCATAATCCTGCTTGGACAAGACTTGGGTGGAATGTAAACGGAGGAGAGTTCAGCGATCTGCTCCCCATGAACAATGCGCAAAAATTTTAAGGAGATTCATCCGACCATGGCAAGCTGCCTTCAGAGAGGAAATGTGAGGTTTCCATGTCAACCGGCGATCGAAGAGGCCAAAGGAACTTGACCGTATCACATTCTGGAATACGTGAGCCATGTAAATACAATGGAATATCTGGGATAAGAGGACGTCTAGTGAAGGTATTGAAATGGGTTTTCGTACTAGAAAATTTAAAGCCATGAGAAATGGCCCAATGGGAAACTCGGTCAATCGCATCCTGAAGGAAGGCCGCTATCAGGCGAAAGTCAGTGCCTGCGTAAGCTATAGGGAAGTCATCCACATAAAGTGAGTGACGACCATATATGCGATTTTCGTGTCTGTGTTGGCGCGAGGCGCCAACACAGACACGAAAATTTCTGTCAGATAAGAAAGCAGCAAGGAAGGTTGGTAGATTACCGCGGAGGCCTAAGGAGTGGGATGGGCTAAAATGTTATACCTCCAAGTGGTGTCATATGCCTTCTCAAGATCAAAATAGACTGCTAGATGAGTGATTGAAAGCATTTCGATCGTATCTAAGTGAAGCAAGGGGTCCAAAGTAGAGTGGCCCTTGCGAAAGCTATATTGGTGAGGAGAAAGACTATTGAGAGTCTTCAAATACCATATCAAACATCTATTCACCAATCATTCCATTATCTTACAGACTACACTGGTCAGAGCAATGGGACGGTAGGACAGTGGCAGATTTCCATTGTTGATTGAGAACCCTTCGTGTCCAAATAAGCTTGAAAATACGTAAAAGGACTATAAGGGCTGTAGAATGCAGATGTTGTACCATACTAATATGAATATCATCAGACCCAGCTGCCGATGACTGGCAAGCGGAAAGCGTGGACTCTAGCTCTAGGAGAGCTAGAGAAATCCAAGGGAAAATGCTCCTTGGTAGATTTAGATGCAAGAAATGAAGAACAGAGGTGAAGCCCTTGGGAGACACGAACAAGATAGTTCCCAATTTCCGTGGCAACTTCAAAGAGTTCGCAACTCTAATACCAGCAACCCGCAAAACAGGATCTGGGTCCGGAGCATACTCGCCACACAGCTTCCGTACCTTCTTCCAAACCGCACACATATGGAGAGTCGAGGTAATGGTAGACACATAGTCTTGCCAACAAGTGCATTTAGCATCTCATATGATGCTGCGAGCGACTGCCCTTGCCGCTTAAAATCCAAGAGACGATCCGAGGTCCGATTATACCGATAACAGCCCCACGCAGCGCATTTCAAATGCACCGCACGGGCACACGCAGGAGACCACCAATGCATGCATGTCTGAGAATGCCTGCCTGAGGTTTGAGGAATAGAACGTGATATTGCAGTCAAAACTAAGGTCGAAAACTGGTGCATCAGCTCATCAATAGATGAGGAAGAAGGGTTCTCACAAAAAGCTCGTCCAAATTGCCAACTTGGGCAACGAGGCACAATACGTAGTAGAAGTAAGAATAGGAAAGTGATCACTGTCGTGCAAATCTGGGATAACAGACCAAGCGTAATCAAGTGCGATTGATGAGGAGCAGATAGAAAGATCAATGCAAGAGAGAGACTGAGTGGAGAGTCAAAATGGGTGGGAGCACCAGTATTTAAAACAT
>WNWK01014802.1:0-50036 GCA_009830355.1 Cherax destructor
AAAGTTCAATCAAAGGGCTCCCATTATCATTTACACCTGGCACCCCAAACTTACCTACTACACCCTCTCTGCATGTTTCTCCCACTTTAGCATTTAGGTCCCCTACCACAATTACTCTCTCATTTGGTTCAAAAGTTCCTATACATTCGCTTAACATCTCCCAAAATCTCTCTCTCTCCTCTACACTCCTCTCTTCTCCAGGTGCATACACGCTTATTATGACCCACTTTTCGCATCCGACCCTTATTTTAATCCACATAATCCTTGAATTTACACATTTATATTCCCTCTTTTCCTTCCATAACTGATCCTTCAACATTATTGCTACCCTTCCTTAGCTCTAACTCTCTCAGATACTCCTGACTTAATCCCATTTATTTCTCCCCACTGAAACTCGCCTACCCCTTCAGCTTTGTTTCGCTTAGGGCCAGGACATCCAACTTCTTTTCATTCATAACATCGGCAATCATCTCTTTCTTATCATCCGCACTACATCCACGCACATTCAGACAACCCAATTTTATAAAGTTTTTCTTCTTCTCGTTTTTAGTAGATTTGTACAGGAGAAGGGGTTACTAGCCCATTGCTCCCGGCATCTTAGTCGCCTCATACGACACGCATGGCTTACGGAGGAAAGATTCTTTCCACTTCCCCATGGACAATAGAGTAAATAAAAAGAACAAGAGCTATTAAGAAAAGAAGAAAAACCTAGATGTGTGTATGTATATATATGCATGTGTATGCCAGTGTAGTGTGACCTAAAGTGTAAGTAGAAGTAGCTAGATATACCTGTTATCCAGCGTGTTTATGAGACAGAAAAAGACACCAGCAATCCTACCATCATGTAAAACAGTTTCAGGTTTCTGTTTCACAGTCACCTGGCAGGACGGTAGTACCTCCTGGGTGGTTGCTGTCTACCAACCTACTACCTATATATATATAGTATATATATATATATATATATATATATATATATATATATATATATATATATATATATATATATATATATATATATATATATAAAATACTATATATATTTCATTGTGAGCGAAAACACATGACGCTTTAGACCACTAGACTACACAATCCTTAAGAATGACGCATCCAGCCAAGCTAGATGTTGTACCCGCCATCCTTGGATGGCGGGTACAACTGTCTGGTTTGTGCCCATTTAAGCAGACTTCTTGTTAACAACCTGTCGATCAATTATGCCTTTATCCCGGAGACATTTCTCCTTTATTAGAAAACGTTTCGGTTCTGGGACGTTTGTCAGAAGTGATTAAGGTCCCAGGACCGAAACGTTTTCAATTTTCTATTCCGTGTACCGCTTCTTTCTTCATCAATCACCTGTGTTAAACTTTATCAAAAGCGTTACTAAATTCTATATACACTTTACATGATATATTTTTCTCTGGGTCTAAATGCCTTAATAAAAAATAAAGATCACTAAACTTGTAAGGCAAGAAACTCCTTGTAAAACCCTACTGAGATTTATTAATCAAATTTGTGACAAATTATTTAGAAAACTGACAATTTGAAGAATGAGACACTTTTACAACATTTGAGAATCTTTACTGAGGAAAAGTTTCGCCACACAGTGGCTTCATCAGTCCAATACAAAGCAGAACGGTAGAAAAAGAGGAGGAGTTTGAGGTAATCAGTCCCTAGCCTGGAAGAGATGTGTTCTAATGTAAAGACTGATGGACTAAACATCTCTTCCATTCTGAGGGACTGATTACCTCAAACTCCTCCTCTTTTTCTACCTTTCTGCTTTGTATTGGACTGATGAAGCCACTGTGTGGCGAAACGTTTCCTCAATTAAGATTCCCAAATGCTGCACAAGCGTCTCATTCTTCAATGATCAAATTATAGAGTTCCAGATGACTTTGTAGTTCATCCGAGGTTAAGGATTCCACCATCATTCGTGCAAGTGAGGTTAGTCTGATTGATTCTTAAACTCTACTTCCACCTTTCCTAGTTTTGAATGTCTGTACATGCTGCTCAATGTAAAGTATTTGAACCCCTATTTTAAGCAGATAGTGTAGGAGAAGGAGGGATTGAAGGATAGGGAGAGAGTCTTCTGCTATACTATCCTTGCTTCTATTAGCAGGTAGCCTCGTTGCGGTCTGAAAGGTCTTTCTGTTATCGTGTGTACTTATATGTACTACTATGTACTCTTATTAACGTCCATGTATTTCCATACATTATGTATTCCCGTAACCTACCATATATTCTTATAGGAGTATATCCTCTCCTGCAGTGACGGACATACATTTTTGGGGCCCAGAAGCTTGAATTGTTACGGGGGCCCTTTCACAACCAGCAACACACAGCCTACATCATACTGCAATAACCTTTAAATTTTTATTTTAACTATTATTTTGTACTGAATTACACTATTAATATTATTTTGTATTGAATTACACTATATTATTATTATTTTTTCTGAAAAAAACCTTTTCTCGTACAGTAGACCCTAAATTTGTTAGCAATGCGGACTAAAATTGCTTCTGGGGCCCTTCCAGGATTAGGGGCCCCGAAGTTTAAGGTTCATTAGTTTCATAGTAGATCCGCCCCTGGCTCTCCTGACCTCCAGTGAAGTTTCCTCCTGGTTAGTTGCGTCTTTCTGCTATTAGTGGATGCAGGGGCAGTTAGAGAAGTTGGGTGGTCTGCACCCAACGTCCTAGCGCGATATAGGGAGGTGGTCACAGAGTAAAGAGCTGGGTGCAGGCTGGAATAAGAGCTAGGTAGAGGCTGGGATAAGAGCTGGGTACAGGCTGGGATAGGATCTGGGTACAGGCTGGGATAAAAGCTGGGTACAAACTTAGGAAAGAACAGGATACAAGGGTTCGTAAGAGCTGGGTACGTGGCGTGTACATCCATTACCATTCCTTCCAACACTGCCCTCCTCTTCCTTGCAAGTCATCCTACCTTAACTTTCTACCACATACCTGCCTGGCGGTCTATGGGATGTACTCTGGACGTTCCTAAAGCTCTCTCACCACCACCAACACTACTACTACTACTACAACGTACAGTTGCACATTATTTGGTACTTCTCTATTTATCAACAACAACAACAAGCACTGCCACCACCATCACCACCGCAACAACAACAATAACAACAACCACCACTATCAACAACAACCACCACTAACAACAATAACCACCACCACCACTGAGGACCCTGGCGTATCTCCATTAAAAAGTGGGTGTAAACCACGATTTTTTTATTTACAGTCGAAAAAAAAATTGGGGAAATGAGTTAAGCTTACCGAAAAATAGTTTTAAAAACTCTTGCAACATTTTGATGTAAATATAATTCTCCTTTGATGTTTCCATAACGAATTATAGTAACATTTGAGGTGATGACGTCACAGGTAATAGGTAATGGGTCTAGGCGCCTTTTGAAAATATCGAAAATAATTTGTTTACCTATTTACTATTGATGTGCTATTAAAAATGAATACATTGAAACTATTTTTCACATTAAGCATTCAACAATGAATGTTTCACAATGTGATGGTATGATTTTCATAAAGCCCCATTTTTTTCCATCTGGGGGGGGGAGTAAAGGGCAGATACTTTATATAAGAATGTCCACAACTTTCCAGATTTATCCGGAGGTTGAAAATCAGGTATATTACAGTATTTAATTCAATTGTTTGTTGGCCGATTTTAATAAAGCATTTTTATACCAATACTTTATGTATGCCGATTCTTACAAAAAACTGAAATCGGACGATAAATTAAAAAATAAAATTCGGGGGTTAAGCCCCCGAGTGTCGAACAAGACAGTGCCAGCCCTCAACGATGCCTGGCACTTGAGCAATATGAACAATATGACGACCCATACGCCTAACAGCAATAATGCATGAAGAACAAAACGACCTTAACTGGACACCTTAAACAGATCCTCTCGAAAAGGCTAAACTACCTTATTGCTGAAACTGAGTTCAACAGTTCCAGTCTCCCGACTACGACATTGCGTAGATTAGTGATGGATCGGATATCCGCATCCGCGGAACACCCGCACAATTTCTTACATCCGCATCTGCATCCGCAAAATAAGTAAGACATCCTCATACACATCCGATCCGCGGATATCTAAATATTCACATCCGATACATCTCTAGCATAGATGCCAGAGCAAGTGGAAAAGGGCAAATGTAATACCTATTTACAAGGCAGGTGACAGGTCCTTAGCTTCGAACTATAGACCAATAAGCCTTACCTCCATAGTTGGTAAATTTATGGAATCAATAATTGCCGAGGCAATTCGTAGCCATCTTGAAAAGCATAACTTGATTAATGAATCTCAACACGGTTTTACAAAGGGGCGTTCATGTCTTACGAATTTACTAACTTTTTTCACTAAGGTGTTTGAGGAAGTAGATCATGGTAATGAATATGATATTGTGTATATGGACTTCAGTAAGGCTTTCGATAAAGTTCCACATCAGAGGCTACTGAGGAAACTTAAGGCACACGGAATAGGAGGAGACATTTTTTCCTGGGTAGAGGCATGGTTGACTAATAGGCGGCAGAGAGTTTGCATAAATGGAGAGAAATCAGAATGGGGGCGTGTCTCAAGCGGTGTTCCACAGGGGTCAGTTTTGGGCCCCTGTTGTTTACAATTTACATAAACGACATAGATGAGGGAATAAATAGTAGCATAAGTAAATTTGCTGATGACACCAAAATAGGCCGTCCAATTCATTCAAACGAGGACATTAGAGCACTCCAGGATGATTTGAATAGACTGATGCAGTGGTCGGAGAAGTGGCAGATGCAGTTTAATGTAAACAAATGCAAAGTTCTAAATGTTGGGCAGGACAATAACCATGCCACATATAAGCTGAATAATATAGATCTTATTACTTGTAATTGCGAGAAGGATTTAGGAGTTCTGGTTAGTAGTAATCTGAAGCCTAGACAACAGTGCATAAGTGTTCGCAATAAAGCTAACAGAATCCTTGGCTTCATATCAAGAAGTATAAATAACAGAAGTCCTCAGGTTGTTCTTCAACTCTATATATCTTTGGTTAGGCCTCATTTAGATTATGCTGCACAGTTCTGGTCACCGTATTACAGAATGGATATAAATGCACTGGAAAACGTACAGAGGAGGATGACAAAGTTGATCCCATGTATCAGAAATCTTCCCTATGAGGATAGACTGAGGGCCCTGAATCTGCACTCTCTAGAAAGGCGTAGAATTAGGGGGATATGATTGAGGTGTACAAATGGAAAACAGGAATAAACAAAGGGGATGTAAATAGCGTGCTGAAAATATCCAACCAAGACAGGACTCGCAGCAATGGTTTCAAGTTGGAAAAGTTCAGATTCAGGAAGGATATAGGAAAGCACTGGTTTGGTAATAGAGTTGTGGATGAGTGGAACAAACTCCCGAGTACCGTCATAGATGCTAAGACGTTGTGTAGTTTTAAAAATAGGTTAGATAAATACATGAGTGGGTGTGGATGGGTGTGAGCTTGTACTAGGTCAGATGCAGTGCTCCTTCCTTAAGTGAATGTAACCTGACCTGTACTAATTCCTTAAGTGGAAGTGACCTGACCAGGTGGTCGGCTGGACAATTATATGAGTGGGTGCGGTTGGGTGTGAATTGGTCCTGACTAGGTTGTGCTACTAGGTCAGATGCAGTGCTCCTTCCTTAAGTGAATGTAACCTGACCTGGCTGGGTCGGGGCATTGGCTTAAGCCGTTGGAGATTTGGACCTGCCTCGCATGGGCCAGTAGGCCTGCTGCAGTGTTCCTTCTTTCTTATGTTCTTATGTTCTTAAATGTAAGTCGAGAGTTGAACTCGGGACCAGAAATATAGAAAATGGCTCCACAACACAACCTCTGGAACGTCTTACCTACATACATAAACAAAATATATAAGTCAAATAATAATATAAAACATAAAATTTTCATTTTAGCTATTAATGAAAACATCAGCAATATAAAATTATATGAAAAAGCAATATACACAAGCTCCAGCAGCGTTTTCTTGCATATGCTTGAGGCTGATAGGTTAGATATATGCCCAACACTTATGTACATTAATTACCGCCAGTAAGGTACTCATATGTTGCAAACGTGTCTTATACATCAACGTGTCCGTATTGTATACCATTAACAGTATGACAGGACTTAATGAATGTATTTGGCGACAGAATGGATAATAAATATTGCACTCTTAGTTGACCGCCTTTAAAGGCAGTCCTCTGGGAACGTTATTTGCTAGAACTCCTCCTCTTTTCTGCAATTTTGCAAGTTCCTGATGATGTGTTGATTGCAACACGAAAGGCCTAGAGCTATCATTCTACTCCCCCCGTGATTGTTTTACATCTTGTATCGCTTGTTTTGCGATATTTGCTTAATATAATGTTATGTGAACTAATGCATTGTAATATACTGTAAAAGATACATGATTATGTATTGCATACATATACATTCTTGATTTTGCATTGTTGGCTTTTGTTGAACCGTTGATGTTGATTTTCCATTGATTATATGAGTTGTGTACGACTAGTGGATTATACGAATAAAGATTTGCAAGTTCTTCAATAACGGAAAGTATTAAAAGCACATCTATTGTATTAACAATTACATGGTTAGAAATCTCTGTATAGAGTTGTATTGCTAAACAATATTTATACTCCTTGCAAGGTGTTGTTGTTGGTGTTGTGTACATGACGTGTGTGATGGAAGTGGATTAGACAGCCGACAAGTTAAACAAATGACACACTTGTGCGACATTTGAGAATCTTTACTGAGGAAACATTTCGCCAGTCACTGGCTGGCGAAACGTTTCCTCAGTAAAGATTCCCAAATGTTGCAGAAGCGTTTCATTCTTCACCTGTATGTACTCACGTATATGTGGTTGCAGGGGTTGAGACACAGCTCTTGGCCTCGCCTCTTCGCTAGTCGCTACTAGGTCCACTCTCTCCCTGGAATGTAGAAGCATATATCTAATTTATCATTCTCTCTCTCTCTCCCTGCTTCACGAGCTTTAGCATACCTATTCTTAAAGCGATTTATGGATCCTGCCTCCATTGTGTGTGTGTGTGTGTGTGTGTGTGTGTGTGTGTGTGTGTGTGTTTTATTCCATGGATATAAGATCACATCCTCGGGGTAAACAACCTGAGTATGTTACTCAACCGTCCTCAGGGTTCAACACGAAGCAATAAATTCCACCTTAGAATGGGAGGAGAGATTATACAGTTGACGCTTCTACCTGCAGCTACCCGGAGGTGATGGAAGTGGATGGAGGTTGGAGTCTAGTGGAGGTTGAAGAAGGGTGTGGACAAGCAGATGGATGTATGTAGGGTGGTGATGGAGGCAAGGATCATGGGTAGGGTGATGTCCACCCTATCCGAGGATCAACTCCTGAGTTCAAACTCCGAGTCCCCAGGTATAGGGGGATTATTAGGACTCCCTCAGTTCACTCTAGAAGCTCTTCCAAGTCCCCAAGTGTAGGGGAACTATTAGGAGCTCCCGCAGCTCACCCTAGAAGTTCTTCCAAGTCCCCAAGTGTAGGGGAACTATTAGGAGCTCCCGCAGCTCACCATAGAAGTTCTTCCAAGTCCCCAAGTGTAGGGGGGACTTTTAGGAGTCTCCCAGCTCCCTCTAGAAGCTCTTCCAAGTTCTCAAGTGTAGGGAGCACTATTAGGAGTCCCCCAGCTCACCCTAGAAGGTCTTCCAAGTCCACAAGTGTAGGGGGACTATTAGGAGTTTCCCATCTCCCTCTAGAAGCTCTTCCAAGTTCCCAAGTGTAGGGGGGACTATTAGGAGTCCCCCAGCTCCCTCTAGAAGCTCTTCCAAGTCCCCAAGTGTAGGGAGAACTATTAGGAGTCTCCCAGCTCATCCTCGAAGCTCTTCCCATGTGTAGGGGGAAATATTAGGAGTCCGCCAGCTCTCTCAAGAAGCTCTTCCAAGTCTCCAGGTGGGTAGACGCCTGTAGTGTCCCTACAAGCTCATCCTCTAAACCTCCAGTTTTCCATCCTCTACCAAGTTCTTCCTCTAGGCTTTTCCTCCAGACTCCTCTAAAATCCCAATCCAACCTTCAACCTTCGAACTTTCCACCTTCCCCCACCTACCCTTGTCGGGAGACTGATGTCCTGGACGGGGTTAGTGGGCGGAGATGGGACCGATAAGCGCGAGACCAGTCTCTTGATCTAATGGACGGGTCTGTGTGTGTGTGTGTGTACCTACCTGGAGTCTACCTGGAGTGTTTCACGGCCCAGTCCTTGACCACGCCTCCAGGTGGATCAGATTCTGATCAACCAGGCTGTTACTTCTTCCCGGACGTAGTCCAACGTATGAACCACAGCCCGGATGATCCGGCACTGACTTTAGTATCTGTCCAGCTCCCTCCTGAAGGCAGCCAGGGGTCTATTGGTAATTCTCCTTATGCCTGGTGGGAGGCTATTGAACAGTCTTGGGCCCCGAACACTTATTGTATTTTCTCTTAGTGTACTGATGGCGCCCCTACTTTGCATTGGGGGTATGTTGCACTGTCTGATCAGTCTTTTGCTTTCGTAGGGAGTGATTTTTGTGTGCAGATTTGGAACCAGTCCCTCTAGGATTTTCCAGGCGTAGATTATGATGTATCTCTCTCGCCTGCGCTCCAGTGAGTACAGGTCAAGTGACTCCAAGGGTCCCAGTAATTAAGGTGTTTGATGGAACTTATACGTGCAGTGAAGGTTCTTTGTACATTCTCTAGATCTGCGATTTCACCTGCCTTGAATGGAGATGCTAATGTACAGCAGTATTGCAGCCTAGAGAGAACAAGTGATTTAAAAAGGATCACCATTGGCTTGGCATCTCTTGTTTTGAAGGTTCTCATTATCCACCCTATCATTTTTCTCGCAAATGTGATAGGGACACTGTTGTGATCCTTGAAGGTGAGATCCTCTGACATTAACACTCCCAAGTCCTTCACACTACTTTCTCGCTCTATTGTATAGTTAAAATTTGTAGTACACTCCGATCTAGCTTTTATTTCTTCCGGTTCTCCATAACGGAGTAGTTGGAATTTGTCTTCATTGAACATCATATTGTTCTCCGTTGCCCATTGGAAAACTTGGTTTATATCTTCTTGGAGATTTACCGTGTCCTCAGTGGATGACACTCTCATGCAGATCCTAGTATCGTCTGCAAAGGATGATACGGTGCTATGGTTTACATCTCTGTTTATGTCTGATATGAGGATGAAGAACAGGATAGGGAAGAGTACTGTGCCTTGTGGAACAGAGCTTTTCACTGTTGCAGCCTCCGATTTAATTCTGTTTACCATTACTCTTTGTGTTAGTGTGTGTATTCACCTAGTTGTGGTTGCAGGGGTCGATTCACAGCTGCTGTCCCCGCCTCTTCACTGGTCGCTACTAGGTCACTCTTCCTGCTCCATAAGCTTTATCATACCTCTTCTTAAAGCTATGTATGGATCCTGCCTCCACTGCATCACTTCCCAGATTATTCCACTTCCTGACAACTCTGTGATTGAAGAAATACTTCCTAACATCCCTGTGATTCATCTGAGTCTTCATATGTCGTTATCATATCATCCATCTCTCTCCTGTCCTCCAGTGTCGTCAGGTCGATTTCCCTTAAACCTCTCTTCATAGAACATGCCCCTTAGCTCCGGGACTAGTCTTGTTGCAAACCTTTGCACTTTCTCTAATTTCCTTACGTGCTTGGCTAGGTGTGGGTTCCAAACCGGTACTGCATACTCCACTATGGGCCTAACGTACACAGTGTACAATGTCCTAAACGATTCCTTATTGAGATGTCGAAATGCTGTTCTTAGGTTTGCTAGGCGCCCGTATGCTGCATCAGTTATTTGGTTGATGTGCGCCTCAGGAGATGTGCCTGGTGTTATACTCACCCCAAGATCCTTTTCCTTGAGTGAGGTATGTAATCTCAGGCTCCCTAGTCTGTACTTCGTCTGCAGTCTTCTTTGCCCTTCCCCAATCTTCATGACTCTGCACTTGGTGGGGTTGAACTCCAGGAGCCAGTTTCTAAACCTGTCCTGCAGCCTGTCCAGATTCCTTTGTGGTTCTAAATGGTCCTCGTCCGATTGAATTCTTCTCATCAACTTCACATCATTTGTAAACAGGGACTCTTCTGAGTCTATACCTTAGGTCATGTCATTCAAATATACCAGAAACAGCACCAGTCCTTGGACTGACCCCTGTGGAATCCCTGTGTCAAAAGCCTTCTTACAGTCCAAGAAAACGCAATCTACCCACCGCTCTCTCTCTCTCATGTCTTATTGATGTCACCCTGTCATAGAACTCCAGTAGATTTCCCATCCCTGAAACCGTGCTGGTTGTCGTTGATAAGCTCATTCCTTTCTAGGTGCTCCACCACTCTTCTCCTGATAATCTTCACCATGACTTTGCATACTATACATGTCAGTGACACTGGTCTGTAGTTTAATGCTTCTTGTCTGTCTCCTTTTTTAAAAATTGGGACTACATTTGCTGTCTTCCATACCTCAGGTAGTCGCCCTGTTTCGATAGATGTGTTGAATATTGTTGTTAGTGGTACACATAGCGCCTCGCTCCCTCTCTCAGGACCCATGGAGAGATGTTATCCGGCTCCATCGCCTTTGAGGTATCTAGCTCACTTAGCAGCCTCTTCACTTCCTCCTCGGTTGTATTTATTGTGTCCAACACTTGATGTGTGTGTGTGTGTGTGTGTGTGTGTGTGTGTGTGCCTTAAGCATTTTCATTATAAATAATTCCAAATGGTACAAAAATAATCCTACCTTCTTCTCTCTTGCTCCTCCCCTCCTCCCCTTGCTCCCCCCTCCCCCAGGTCCCCCTGCAGCTACAATCACAAAGCATGATAAGAAAGGTGCCATTGTTAGAGGCTGTGGTTAAGCCTTATCATCCTCTAATACTTGTCTCCCTCATTACTTAATCTACTCACTGTAATTATGTGACCTCTCTATCTATCTCTTCCCCCTCCCCCCTTCGTCGTGACCTCCAGCTGCTACACCCACCATCCCGTAGTCCTGTAACTCGGTAGGTCCGTGGGTCGATCCCCGGTATGGGTGGAAACATTAGGACGTGTTTCCTTAAGACACCTGCAGTCCATGTTCACCTATCAGTAAGTAGGTACCTGGGTGTTAGTCGACTGGTGAGGGTCGCATCCTGGGAACAAAACTGACCTAATTTGCCCGACATGCTCTGCATAACCAGGGGCTTTCTATATAGTATGTCATTAATGTCAGCTATGGTCTGTATAAGTTGTGTCATGAACTTGTAGAAATTAAGATAATTATAATTATTATTATTATTATTATTATTATTATTATTCTCCCCCCCCTCCGTAGTGACCTTCAGCAACTTCATACATCAAGGACCCCAAAGGAAATATGTCACCTTGACTTGTTTGGTTGGGTTATCCTAGGTAATTTACACTAGGTATGATAATTTGTGCAACTGTATTTAAGTGCACCTGCATCTAAATAAAGTTACTAATTCCAACTCGTTTTGCCGGATACATAACAACCACATGGAAGTTTGTGGTTTTATCATCTCAGTTTTCATAAATGCCCAAATGTTGTACATATCTTATTCATCAAAGTGATATATATATATATATATATATATATATATATATATATATATATATATATATATATATATATATATATATATTATTATTATGTATCCATAAAGCACAGGGTTCTATTCAAGAGGATAATTTTTAAGACAAGTATTTGTCTTAACGAGCAAAAATGGAAAATAGGTCCAGGTGGAGAGAGTTAATTGCAACTTCAGTGTGTTTAATTAAGCTTATTATTGTGCAATGTTGCAGATGCCATGGAAAAAAATATATACGGGCTTTTCCATGTTGGGAAACTTTTGTATCTAATATATTTTAGTGGAAAATATTAATTATTAATATTATTATTATTATTATTATTATTATTATTATTATTATTATTATTATTATTATTATTATTATTATTATTATTATTATTATTATTATTATCAGCATTATCCCTGGTGATAAAGACGAAACAAATTGGCTTCAGAACGAATTTTAGATACGAACTTGAGCTCATTAACCTAATTACATTATTATTATTATTATTAAAATAATCAAATAGAAGCGCTAAACCACAGGGGTTATAAAGCTAACCTAATTACAGATTAAATCGACTTCCCTCACACCCTATCGTTCAGATGGTAACTACATTCCGGGAGCCTAATGAGGCAGTTAGCGAGACAGTAGTGCTTACAAGAGCAGTAGTGCCTGCTGCCTTGTTGCCTCTGACTGTGTGGTGTCATATAGTGAGTGTTCACTCACTCTATCTCTCTCTCTCTATGATGTCATCTTCTATAATTGAAATTTAATGCACGTTCCATTATCATCTCTTACCTGAACCCGGATGCTGTATCCACCTCCTGTTAGCGGTGTTCAAAACACACACACACACACACACACACACACACACACACGCACACAAACCTTCAGTTAACAGTCGGAGAATAGAGAAGAAATACGAGATTAGGACGAGATTAGAAGTAGATAAATATAACTTGAGAATACCAACTCTCCAGGTAGCACTCCACACCTAGAGAATACCAACTCTCCAGTTAGCACTCCACACCTAGAGAATACCAACTCTCCAGGTAGCACTCCACACCTAGAGAGTACCAACTCTCCAGGTAGCACTCCACACCTAGAGAGTACCAACTCTCCAGGTAGCACTCCACACCTAGAGAGTACCAACTCTCCAGGTAGCACTCCACACCTAGAGAGTACCAACTCTCCAGGTAGCACTCCACACCTAGAGAATACCAACTCTCCAGGTAGCATTCCACACCTAGAGAATACCAACTCTCCAGGTAGCACTCCACACCTAGAGAGTACCAACTCTCCAGGTAGCACTCCACACCTAGAGAGTACCAACTCTCCAGGTAGCACTCCACACCTAGAGAATACCAACTCTCTAGGTAGCACTCCACACCTAGAGAGTACCAACTCTCCAGGTAGCACTCCACACCTAGAGAGTACCAACTCTCCAGGTAAAACTACACCTAAAGAGTACTAAAACAGAAATGGCTAAGTTCTATCACAACTTACAATAAACGCTAATAGCTGAAAACACTAGTAAGACCAAGCTTAACCCCCGGTGAAAGAAATAAATGGCTTGGACCGGAAACCCAATACGAAGGCGCTCACCTGGTCAACAGGAGCTTTGAGAGAGCGGGGGACGTCGAAGCTCTGGGCTGCACATGTCAATAATGAAGGAGGGAGAAAACAAAGAGATATTAGACTGAAATGAGCAGAACCATACTGAACAGACCCAGCACAACAGATGGTGCTGGTAGGTGAGGGGTGCCTAAGACAGACTTACCTTTGACGAGTTTCAAGGATCTTTCTACTCTCTGAGCCCGGCCATGGGCCAGGCTCGTGACTTGGGAAATAAAGCACGAGAATTATAGCACCCATAACACTAGCCAAAATAATTTAACTCTTAATCCAATTCAGAAACCAAAATTGGTTGTTTTAAGTAAAATTTGTTGAGCTGATCATGAATGTAAGGCCTGTTTAGTCTCTATCAATAAGGCTTTTTTAAATCTTATGATCTCCAGCCAACAGTCCAGACCCAAATTCGAATCCCACAAGACCTAAAAAAATTCAGTCCAACAGAGGCAATATACCTGCCCACGGTTCGAGTCCCTCGTCACTTCCCCCTGAAAACAAGTCCCACTGGGTGAACCCAGACCCTCCAGCACCGCCTTTTTCTCGCATGATAATGATATGTAATTGGTCTTTAGAGGAGCTTATGCAAATGAGGTTGGTATTTTCGAGAGAGGTTTCTGCTATCGTCTGTAATCTCTAATTTAAAGAGAGGAGCTTTATAGTAGAGATGACTATATATGGAGGAGCTTTATAAGAGAGTTGACTGTATGTGGATGGACTTCATAAAAGAGATGACTGTATATGACTGAGGTAGTCAGTCCCTCAGCCTGGATTCGATGGATTCAAGATTGATGGATATGAACACGTCTACTCCAGGTTGAGGGACTGATTACCTAAATCTCCTCCTCTTTTTTCTGCCGTTATTCTTTGAATTGGACTGAAGAAGGCACTGTGTGTCTCATTCTTCACCTTGTCGGATTCAAAATCATTTATCACAAAATCTGTATTGAGTAAAGTGATGAGAATAAATATAATTTCAATTGTCAGTGACTCCCTCAGTTCCTCCCACCTTCCCATAAGTTTTCAAGTCCTCCTCTGACTCCCTCAGTTCCTCCAACCTTCCCATAAGTTTTCAAGTCCTCCTCTGACTCCCTCAGTTCCTCCAACCTTCCCATAAGTTTTCAAGTCCTCCTCTGACTCCCTCAGTTCCTCCCACCTTCCCATAAGTTTTCAAGTCCTCCTCTGACTCCCTCAGTTCCTCCCACCTTCCCATAAGTTTTCAAGTCCTCCTCTGACTCCCTCAGTTCCTCCCACCTTGCTATAAGTTCTCAAGTCCTCCTTCAGTGTTCCTAGCTGTGTTATGTGGTTCAGCTGGGGAAAATGGATACATCCGCAGTGTGCTGTTAGTCAGTTGTGTTTGACAGTTATACAGGAGTAGCAAAAGCTAGCTATGTTTCCCTGTCATATCCCATCACACAGGATGAGTTACACAGGATGGATGACCAGGATTTGAAGGGGAAGGACATGGGCAAGATAAAGATGTGTAAAATTGTAAACAGACAGGAAGAAAGAGGTAAGAAAGGTGATGAGCAGACGGGAAGAGAGAGAGAGAGAGAGAGGTATGAAAGGTTGTGGGGAAGACAGGGAGAGAGAGATAAGAAAGGTTGTGGGGAAGACAGGGAGAGAGAGATAAGAAAGGTTATGGGGAAGACAGGGAGAGAGAGGTATGAAAGGTTGTGGGGAAGACAGGGAGAGAGAGGTATGAAAGGTTGTGGGGAAGACAGGGAGAGAGAGGTATGAAAGGTTGTGGGGAAGACAGGGAGAGAGAGGTAAGAAAGGTTAAATGGCCTGACCACTTTTGGTAGGTTTTAAGACAATGGTTGTTGTCACGTGGTGACGAGTGGTGCTCTCACGAAGTCTTGTAAATAATGAAATTCAATTATTGTTCATTGTTGATTCTGGTGTCAGGACGCCGGAGATACTCGTGGTCGTGACCACTTGCCAGGTATATGTCCATTGTTTGAAACCTTCTCCCCGGGGAGCAGTGTGGGGAGGTTCACAGTGCTGGGGTGATACCTGTGTTGGTGAGGTTATTGTATGTATGTGTGTACTCACTTAATTGTGGTTGTAGGGGTCGATTCATAGCTCCTGGCCCTGCCTCTTCACTGGTCGCTACTAGGTCCTCTCTCTCCCTGCTCCATGAGTTTTATCATACCTCATCTTAAAGCTATGTATGGATCCTGCCTCCACTACATCACTTTCCAGACTATTCCACTTCCTGACAACTCTATGAATGAAGAAATACTTCCTAACATCCCTCTGACTTAGCTGAGTCTTAATCTTCCACTTGTGACCCCTTGTTTCTGTGTCCCATCTCTGGAACTTCCTGTCACTGTCCGCCTTGTCAATTCCTCGCAGTATTTTGTGTCGTTATCATGTCCCCCCCAAACCCTCCCAACCTCCAGTGTCGTCAGGTCGATTTCCCTTAACCTTTCTTCACAGGACATTTCCCTTAGCTCCTGAACTAGTCTTGTTGCAAACCTTTGCACTTTCTCTAATTTCTTGACGTGCTTGACCAGGTGTGGGTTCCAAACTGTTGCTGCATACTCCAGTATGGGCCTGACGTACACGGTGTACACAGTCTTGAACGATTCATTACTGAGGTATCGGAACGCTATTATTAGGTTTGCCAGGCACCCATATGCTGCAGCAGTTATCTGTAATACAATAAGGTAGAACAATCAATATGTTCTACCTTATTGTATTACTACTACTACTACTACTACCTATCACTACTACCTCGACCACCACTAGTATTTCACCTCACTTTGAGAGTATATAATAGCCCACTATGTCCATGTATCGCTTGTAACGGCTTGAGAAAGCTCCTGGAGAGCGAAACGTTGCCACAATAAAATGTCACATTAGTTGCATTTGTGTCCTTTTACTTAACATATTGTCGGTAATTCTACCAATATTATTACAGCAGTTATCTGGTTGATGTGGCCTCAGGAGATGTGCTCGGTATTATACTCACCCCAAGATCTTTTTCCTTGGGTGAGATTTGCAGTCTTTGGTCACCTAGCCTGTACTCTGTCTGTGGTCTTATTTGCCCTTCACTGATCTTCATGACGTTGCATTTGGTGTGTACTCACCTAGTTGTGGATGCAGGGGTCGATTCACAGCTCCTGGCCCCGCCTCTTCACTGGCCGCTACTAATCTGGAGTCCAGTGACTTTATGGAAGTAGTTCAGGACTGTTTTCTGAAGCAGTGTGTGACGGAGCCTACCAGAGGTAATAATTTGCTCGACCTAGTCTTGTCAAATAAAGAAACTCTTGTAAATAATCTGGAGATCACTGAAGAGCTTGGAGCTAGTGATCACAAATCCATTACTTTTAATATTACCTGGGAGTACGAGAATAGGGATAATACGGTAAAAGTTCCTGATTTTCGTTCTGCCGACTATACTGGACTTAGAGAACACCTGTCTAATCTCGACTGGGGTAATCTAGCTAACGATTACGATGGGATCTGCGTTTATGATTTTTTTCTTAATAATGTACAACGTGCACAGAGTATGTTTATTCCCAGAGAGAATTTAGGTCAAATAATAACGATCCCAAATGGATTAAC
This sequence comes from Cherax destructor, assembly GCA_009830355.1. Classification (NCBI taxonomy): domain Eukaryota; kingdom Metazoa; phylum Arthropoda; class Malacostraca; order Decapoda; family Parastacidae; genus Cherax; species Cherax destructor. The sequence continues at coordinate 16,809 of WNWK01014802.1, forward strand.
AGGAGGCTAAAACATCTATTAGGGGAAAAGAGGAATTTATAGGCGCGTCAAAGAGGAGATGTTAACCTTATTGACCAATATGTTCAGTTGAAAGAGAAGTAAAAAGGGATTAGAAAGGCTAAACGTGACTATGAGATTAAGGTTGCTAATGAATCAAAGACTAATCCAAAAGGGTTCTTTCAAGTGTACAGGACGAAGGTGAGGGAAAAGGTAGGACCTCTGAAAATTGGGAATGGACAGCTGACGGATAACGAACTGGAAATGTGTTCTCTATTTAATGACTATTTTTGTCAGTCTTTACACAAGAAGACGTAAATGAGATTCAGAAATTAACTATTATTCAGTTCCTGAAGAATTCAAATTAACTAATATTACTGTCACGAGGGATATGGTTATCAAACAGATAGATAAACTGAAGCAAAATAAGTCCCCGGGACCCGACGAGTTGTTTTCCAGGGTACTTAAAGAATGCAAGATGGAACTTAGTCAGCCATTAACGAATGTGTTTAACACGTCCATCCCAACTGGTGTTGTGCCAGAGATGTGGAAGATAGCTAATGTAGTTCCTATATTCAAATCAGGGATAAGTCCAGTCCATCAAATTACCGTCCAATAAGCCTCACGTCTATAGTAGGCAAATTATTAGAATCAATTATAGCTGATATTATCAGAAGTCACCTTGAAGAACATAATTTGATTAATGAATCTCAGCATGGGTTTACGAGAGGTCGTTCCTGCCTGACAAATTTACTGACGTTTTTCAATAAAACATTTGAGGCAGTAGACAGTGATAAAGAATATGATATAGTTTACTTGGATTTCAGTAAGGCCTTCGATAGAGTACCTCACAAGAGACTCTTAAGAAAGGTGGCAGCTCATGGTATAGGAGGTAAAGTTCTAGCATGGATAGAAGCATGGCTTACCAATAGAAAGCAGAGAGTTTCCATTAATGGGGTCAAATCTGAATGGGGATTTGTCACCAGTGGCGTTCCACAAGGATCAGTTTTGGGCCCATTGTTGTTCATAATTTACATAAATGACCTTGATGAAGGAATTGCAAGTGACATGAGTAAATTTGCTGATGATACAAAAATAGGCCGTATAATTCATTCTGAGGAGGATACCAATGAACTCCAGGAGGATTTGGATAAATTAATGTCTTGGTCTGAAAAGTGGCAGATGAAGTTCAATGTGGACAAGTGTAAGGTGCTAGTCGTTGGTAATGAAAATATCCCTCGAATTTATAAACTAGGTGAAGTTGAGCTTGATCATACAGAATGTGAAAAAGACTTGGGAGTCATGGTAAGCAGAAATCTAAAGCCAAGACAACAGTGCCTAAGTGTGCGCAATAAGGCTAACAGATTACTAGGATTTATTTCAAGAAGTATAAGCAACAGAAGTCCAAAAGTTATTTTACAACTCTATACATCACTAGTGAGACCTCATTTGGATTATGCAGCTCAGTTTTGGTCTCCTTACTACAGGATGGATATAGATTCATTGGAGAACATACAAAGAAGAATGACTAAAATGATTTACAGTATAAGAAATCTCCCGTATGAAGATAGACTTAGAGCATTGAATCTCCACTCTCTGGAGAGACGTAGAATGAGGAGATATCATCGAGGTGTACAAGTGGATGATGGGCATAAACAAAGGAGATATTAATAAAATACTGAGGATATCGAACCAAGTAAGAACCAGAAATAATGGATTTAAATTGGATAAATTTAGATTTAGAAAGGACATAGGCAAGTACTGGTTTTCGAACAGAGTTGTAGATGCGTGGAACAATCTTCCGAGTAGGGTGATAGAGGCTAGGACCTTGGGTGGCTTTAAAAAGAGATTGGACAAATATATGAGTGGGAGGGGCTGGGTTTGATTAGTGTCGTGAGTACAGGAGTAAATTCTTAGGTAGTGGTTTTGATAAGGACCTGCCTTGTATGGGCCAGTAGGCCTTCTGCAGTGTTCCTACATTCTTATGTTCTTATGTTCTTATGTACTCACCTAGTTGTGGTTGCAGGGGTCGATTCATAGCTCCTGGCCCCGCCTCTTCACTGGCCGATACTGGGTCACTCTCCCTGCGCCATGAACTTTATCATACCTCTTCTTAAAGCTATGAATGGATGATAAATTAGACACATGCAACACTTGGGTATCTTTATTGAGGAAACGTTTCGCCACACAGTGGCTTCATCAGTCCATACAAAGGAGAAAGGTGAAGACCAGGAGGAGTTTGAGGTAATCAGTCCCTCAGCCTTGAGTCGATGAAGTCAGTCCATCAATCTTGTAAAGAATACAGCATATGTGCGAGGAAGTAGCTTATATACCGTAGGTAGGAGAGGTGCAGCAGTCGTAGGTGGTGTCACATTTGTCCAATGTGGAAGTAGGTCGTGCCCAAGGGTTAGGCAAGTGAAGAATTCCCTGTATTAAGATCCCAAGATGTTGTTGTGTCAGACAGGATGTAGATGAATGGTTCAGAGAACCGACAAGTTGATAAATTAGACACTTGCTTAACCCTTGGGCACGACCTACTTCCACATTGGACAAATGTGACACCACCTACGACTGCTGCACCTCTCCTGCCTACGGTATATAAGCTGCTTCCTCGCACATATGCTGTATTGTAATAATATTGGTAGAATTACCGACAATATGTTAAGTAAAAGGACACAAATGCAACTAATGTGACATTTTATTGTGCCACAATAAAATGTCACATTAGTTGCATTTGTGTCCTTTTACTTAACATATGCTGTATTCTTTACAAGATTGATGGACTGACAACATCGACTCAAGGCCGAGGGACTGATTACCTCAAACTCCTCCTGATCTTCACCTTTCTCCTTTGTATGATAAATTAGACACATATGCAACACTTGGGTATCTTTATTGTGGAAACGTTTCACTCCCACAGTTTCGAAACGTTTCCTCAATAAAGATACACAAGTGTTGCATATGTGTCTAATTTATCAACTTGTCGGTTCTCTGAACCATTCATCTATATACGCTATGTATGGATTCTGCCTCCACTACATCGCCTCCCAAACTATTCCACTTCCTCACAACTCTATGACTGAAGAAATCCCTGTGATTCATCTGAGTCTTCAACTTCCAGCTGTGTCCCCTTGTTGCTGTGTCCCATCTCTGGAACATTCTGTTTCTGTCCACCTTGTCAATTCCTCTCAGTATTTTATATGTCGTTATCATGTCCTCCCTATCTCTCCTGTCCTCCAGTATCGTCAGGTCGATTTCCCTTAACCTCTCTTCGTGTGTGTGTGTGTGTGTGTGTATGTGTGTGTGTGTGTGTGCGTGTGTGTGTGTTAACAAACACTGTCACCATCCAAGTGCTTCAAAAGGGTAGGGAAAAAAAATATCCACGGAACTAAGCCATTTAATAGCCCAGTAATGAAGCTAACTCAGTGCAAACATTCTTGGCGTGTGCCGCGCTCCCACAAGGCCAGTTTTTCTACCTCGCTCTTCAGGTTGAAGGAGAGTTGCAGCTGCTACCTCGCACTTACCTGCTCCTTAATTAGAGAGTTCCGAGCATACTTAACAGCTCACCTGGTGACAATATATTTCCTTCAAGTTTCAAGACAAAGACACTGCTTGCAGAGTTGCTTTTAAGGATATCATTGCCAGGAAGACAGTTAGTCGAACTTGACCTCTGGAGATAAGAAGAATGGCAAAATTAATGGAAATAAATGGTATAAAATACCGACACAATGGAAAAATAAACACATAAGCAGTATAATGTGATCCTTTATTGATACATTATAAATATGCCGTATGAAGATAGATTGAAGTCCATTAAATTACATTCACTTGTAAGACGAAGAATGAGGGGAAACATGACTGAAGTGTATAAGTGGAAGATGGGTATTAACAAAAGGGATATACATAAGGCCTTGAGGATATCCCTTCAATATTAGCTTGGAAATAGGGTAGTTGATGAGTGGAACAGTCTGCCTAGTAGGGTTATTGAAGTTAAAACCTTGGACAGTTTCAAATTTAGGCTGGATAAATACATGAGTGAGAGGGGTTGGATTTGAGTGGGACTTGCACACGAGTTAATATATTTATCAAAGCTTTGGTTTGGCAAATATTCTGTTAGTGGGTTGGATTTGTGAAGGACCTGCCCAGTATGGACCAACAGGCCTACTGCAGCCTTCCTCCTTTCTTACGTTCTTAAGAATGTAAAGAAGGCCTACTGGCCCATACTAGGCAGGTCTAGCATAGTGCCTGCACTCTGAAGGATGATAGGTCAGGAGGTTGCAGCTTGGATGCTGGTGGGATCGTGGTGTCCGCCCACTTCTGGAAAGAGGGTTACTGAATAAATGATGGCGAATATGCTTTATTTCAAAGGACAAAAATGCACAATACCGTAACTGGAATGGTCCAAGATGGACCGAAACGTCGTCATAAGCTATTCTCTCTCTCCCATGTGTGGGTTATTTGTGTATGTTGCCTTTGGTGGGAGACGCACTCGTGGCGAAGCATAAAATTTTCGCCCTATCTAGTACTTAATCAAATCGTCCATGATATGATAAATCTCTGAAAAGAGCAAAACATTGTTCTAGTAAAAACGTATTACTCAACTTGTCTTCAGATCGTTCACCTTCAGGAAAAAACCGCGCCTCTTCCGCCACTCACAGCAGTGTTACAAACTGCTGGAAACTGTTGGTCAGCCTCGTCGCAAACGCTCGGAGGATGTCGTAAACTGGATCAAGGACATCAGTGTAATGAATAATGTCCTAGCCAGTTTTGGCGTCACCGCTGGCTTCACTAACGTACCCACCACGCAAGCGGTCGGAAGGTGGGGTGACCAGTCACCCAGGAGCAGGTGTTGGACAAGGCAGTCCCAGTCACCCAGGAGCAGGTGTTGGACAAGGCAGTCCCAGTCACCCAGGAACAGGTGTTGGACAGGGCAGTCCCAGTCACCCAGGAGCAGGTGTTGGACAAGGCAGTCCCAGTCACCCAGGAGCAGGTGTTGGACAAGGCAGTCCCAGTCACCCAGGAGCAGGTGTTGGACAAGGCAGTCCCAGTCACCCAGGAACAGGTGTTGGACAGGGCAGTCCCAGTCACCCAGGAGCAGGTGTTGGACAAGGCAGTCCCAGTCACCCAGGAGCAGGTGTTGGACAAGGCAGTCCCAGTCACCCAGGAACAGGTGTTGGACAGGGCAGTCCCAGTCACCCAGGAGCAGGTGTTGGACAAGGCAGTCCCAGTCACCCAGGAGCAGGTGTTGGACAAGGCAGTCCCAGTCACCCAGGAGCAGGTGTTGGACAAGGCAGTCCCAGTCACCCAGGAGCAGGTGTTGGACAAGGCAGTCCCAGTCACCCAGGAGCAGGTGTTGGACAAGGCAGTCCCAGTCACCCAGGAGCAGGTGTTGGACAAGGCAGTCCCAGTCACTCAGGAGCAGGTGTTGGACAAGGCAGTCCCAGTCACTCAGGAGCAGGTGTTGGACAGGGCAGTCCCATAAGAACATAAGATAAAGATACCCATAAACATACCCAGATGTTGCACATGTGTCTAATTCTTAATGGTGCTCATTGTTAACGAGACTCCAACACTGCTAAATAAAATCACCAGCGTGAAGCCTTATGGGAATTTACTCTCCCTGTCCTCCTGGAAGACAGGGAGAGTAAACTCCCATTCTTGGTTGTCCTAGAACAAGTGACAACCTTTGGAATGGGGAGAAAGCTTATATATAGTTTAGGACATTTATCGAAAGGAACGTTTCGCCAAGAGTGACATTTTTAGGACTGAAGAATTAATAATAGTAGAATTACAGACAAAATGTTAGACAGAAAGACACAGCTGCAACTAATGTGACATTTTATTGTGATAACGTTTCGCTCTCGTGGAGTTTCGTCAAGCTCCTGGAGAGCAAAACGTTGTCTCAATAAAATGCTACATAGTTGCATCTGTGTTCTTTTACCTAACAGGACTGAAGAAGCAACTCGTAGCGAAACGTTTCCTATAATACATGTCCTGTACGTGACTGACATTTTCCACACCTTGTCTTTATCAGCACACCTTTGGACAAATATATGAGTGGGAGGGGCTGGGTTTGATTGGTGTCGTGAGTACTGGAGTAAATTCTTAGGTAGTGGTGGTTTTGATAAGGACTTGCCTTGTATGGGCCAGTAGGCCTTCTGCAGTGTTCCTCCATTCTTATGTTCTTATGTTACCTTTTGCAGGAAACACGCCAACACAAGCAACATGATACATTTTCCCCTTTCACATAATGATACTCAAAATAAGAGAAACATCTGCTTTAGATTCATCAAGACAGATGAGTTGTAAATTAGACACATAGGCAACACTTGGGTATCTTTAAAGATACCTAAGTGTTGCAAATGTGTCTAATTTATAACTTGTCGGTTCTCTGAACCATTCATCTACACAGATGAGTTGAACACCTCCCATCAAGGATGAGGAATTGATCACTTCAAACTACAGTTTTTCTCTCACATCGCGACACTCAGAATAAGAGAAGCTTCTGCATCAGATTTCTCCTCCTCAGAGTTCCACTGGATCTGCAGTCCACAGTTTCCGCGAAGAGAAATGCGACCACATTTTACAAGTAGTTACACGTCTCTCCATAATTTGTCTGTGGCTGCAGGAGTCTTATCCACCGCCTTATCAGTACAGCCTCACGACAGCGTTCGCCATCTATATATGTAGATCTGCAAGTGGGCGAGGTGGCCAGTAACCTCTCTTAAGTTCTCGCCAGTCACTGTCTGGATAGGACCATCAGCTTATCATCCGCCATTATGCACTTGGTAAGGAAGAGGACCTACCAGGGTGGTCGAAACCAGCCATCCTGGGTGAAACACCCAGGCTAACGCTTGTGTGGTGCACCGCAACTCACAAGGACACCTAATGGAATGGAAAGAAGCCAGGTTGTTGGTGAAGCCGAGTTGCAAAAATAACTCTCGACACCATCGTCGCCGTGTCCAGCACAGAGGTCCCTGACCTCTGGGAGTATTGTCACATCAGCTGTCCCAGGTTAGTTTAGGCAAGATTCATCAGGAAACAGGACAAGTGCCTCCTGACGCGGGTCTAAGTCATATGACGGCCCGACGTTGGAGCTTAAGGTCATTTAACCAAGGTCGTGTTTATGAGCTTCCTGCACATTTTAAGAGCCAAGCTGCAGCCATTTGCTCTTAAGAGGACATCTAGGAGTCGGAGCTAGATGCTACTTTCCTTCTCGATCTTAAATTGTATTGTGGACTCCTCGTTGTTGATGGTGTTAGGGGATGATGTTCAGTCTCTCAGGAAAAAATGACAAGTATGTCGTCTCTGTAGCGTAGCCACGTTATATTTTTGGTCATGGCTGATTAGATGTCATCTGTCTCATGGTGCTTCATGTAGAGGTTTGTTAAATCTGTACTGATGGGTGGCCCTATGGCCATCCCAATACATTGTCTGTATTTCTGTCTTCCATAGCAGGAACAGCTGAAGTTGATACACAGTGTCAGTGTCTCCACCAACCTCTTGCTGAGTAACGTCACGTCAAAGTTATCATTTATGGAATTTCGGTGTTGTACGCAGGCGTTGTTCAGGTTATCGTTTCTGCATGCATTAATGTGTTCATTGATGCGTATTTCGAGGTTTCTTGCTGTTTCTCCTACATAAATTCTGTCGCAGCCTCCACAGGGTATAGTGTAGACCCCTGCGTTGACTGGTTCATGGTGCTTGGATTTAGTCCTGGTTAGATCCTTAATAGAAGTACTGGAAGCAATGGCGACTCTAGTGTTAGCTTGTGCAAATACTTTAGAAATGTTGGATGCAACCTGGCTGTTGGGAAGAACTATAACTTTGTTTGGAGTGGTGTTGACGCGTGGAGAATTAATGATCTGAAGAGCTCTTTTCTTGCAATCTTTGATGAAAAAGGAGGGAAAATGTAAATCAGTGAAGGTTTGGTGAATGTATGTACATTCCTCGTCAAGAAACTCAGGACTACAAATTCGGTAAGCTCTTAGCACCATGAACCAGTCAACGCAGGGGTCTACACTATACCCTGTGGAGGCTGCGACAGAATTTATGTAGGAGAAACAGCAAGAAACCTCGAAACACGCATCAATGAACACATTAATGCATGCAGAAACGATAACCTGAACAACGCCTGCGTACAACACCGAAATTCCAACAATCATCTCATGAAATTCAAAGACGCCCGACTAGTTATCATTTATACAGTGGTATGATATCCTGTGTGATGGTTATCTTACTGAAGACGGCCTTAACTGGCTAGGCGTTTCTTCTTTATATTCCTGTCTTTTACTCAGTTGATGAGTTCTTCTGAGTGCTTTGGATGTGCTTCGTATATCATAAATGATAAACCTTATTTCTACAATATACAATTTAAATTCGACTTAGGAATTGATGATGTACTTTATAGCAATCCTTGTCATCCAGTGGCTTTATCAGTACAAATTTAAGGACATAACTGGAAGATAAGAACTATATACAGAAGATGAGGTAATCAGTCCCTCGGCCTTGAAATTGGTGTGAAGAACACCGTAGTCGTGAACAATATATATATATATGAACAATATATATATATATATATATATATATATATATATATATATATATATATATATATATATATATATCACGTACAGTAGTATGAGTGTTTAAACGTTTTGAAGAGTGAGGGCGTTTGTCTAAACTGGTAATCTAGACAGGAAATCTAGCCAAGGATTAGGAGTGTCCCAGCCGGTTGTTGAGGGACATTCCTGTGAAGGACACTCCTGTGAGGGGACACTCCTGTGAGGGACACTCCTGTGAGGGACACTCCTGTTAGGGACACTCCTGTTAGGGACACTCCTGTTAGGGACACTCCTGTTAGGGACACTCCTGTGAGGGACACTCCTGTTAGGGACACTCCTGTGAGGGACACTCCTGTTAGGGACACTCCTGTTAGGGACACTCCCTGATACCCGGAATGATGGTAACAACACTGATAACCCCCTCCCAGACTCTCGAAATAAACTAGCCTTTAGAACAAGTCCATAAAATATCTTCTGGAGTCCTGTTGAGAAACAAGAGAAGCAACTCAAGCAAGATATTTTCACCTTAAGACTCGCCAGTCATGGTAGTAAATCGCCAGTCATGGTAGTAAATCGCCAGTCATGGTAGTAAATCGCCAGTCATGGTAGTAAATCTTACTGGCGGCAAGGTGACTCGTAGCTCAGTGTTGGGAGTATTCGGTTAACAATTGGAAGGAGCTCAGCACAGGATACCCACGAGGGAAACCTTTTCTTTGAATACGATTCTTTGTTTTGTGAATGTGGTGTTGGATCTTGCTGGGGGGTGACCAGCGGATGTTTTAAACCGGTTTAATGCGTCATCGTCTCATTATAAACCCTGTTTCCAGACCATTAAACCAGCACCACCACCACTACCACTACTACTACTAACCACTATCACCATCACCCTTACCACCACCGCCACCACTCTCACCATTACGATCACCACCAACACCATAACAGAGGAGGACCTGAGTGTGTTCCTTGAGGGAAACTAGGCCTATGGTCAAGTCTCCTCACTCCCGTAGCCCGTGTTTACCCAGCAATAAACATATATCCATTACTCAGTAACACCCTTCAAGGTGACAAAAACACAGGAGGTTGATTTGTATATTTTGATCCCCTTCCGGGGTCCTCTTCAGTCCTCTTCAGCTGAAGAGGACCCCAGAAGGGGGTCGTAATATACAGATCAATCAACCTCCTGAGTTCTTGTCACCATGTGGGATATTACTCATCATTAACAAGTATTCATTACACTTTAGTTATTCATATATCCATTAAGTAGCTGGGTGTTGTGGGTCGCGTCTTGGCAAAGACGACCAAAGTAACAACACGGAAATAAGCCACGGTGAGTGGCTTTCTTGAGGGGTTATCCTGGGTTACTGGATAAACAGATAGTGAACCCTAACCTCTTTAAAAGTTACGAAAGCGCTTCGGGGATCAAATCATCGTGGAGAATTTGATCCCTGATCCTCTCTCTTGCAAGATCCCTCAAAGGAGGTGGACTGGTGCTCATGAAGGGATCTTGATCAGAGGATTTGGAGCTGACATTCCATTTATTTGATCAAACCTGATTGCTTCCCATTAACCAGTTGCTCTATGACCCCCTACGGGTTTAGCCCTTCCCAATAACAATAAAATAACCATCTGTCTTACACTCGCAGGACTCACGCAGCACCTAGCGAATGAGAGGGAATCAGATACCCGCACGATGTGCGGGTTATTTATGTATTGTTCCTGTAACGGTACTGTGCAGTAACGGTATTGTCCAGTAAGGTATTGTCCAGTAACGGTATTGTCCAGTAACGGTATTGTCCAGTAACGGTATTGTCCAGTAACGGTATTGTCCAGTAACGGTATTGTCCAGTAACGGTATCGGATGTGAACATTTAGATATCCGCGGATGCGGATGTGTATGAGGATGTCTTACTTATTTTGCGGATGCAAATGCGGATGTAAGAAATTGTGCGGATGTTCCGCGGATGCGGATATCCGATACATCACTACCGCACATGCGATAGAGAAACTTATGACGACGTTTCGGTCCAAGTTGGACCATTTACAAGTTACATTAAGACACGAAGGTGAGGGAGCCAGTGTATACAAACTGGCTGCCTCACTTCATGTGTCAGTGTGACTTGTAAATGGTCCAACTCGGGTCGAAACGTCGTCATAAAAGTCTCTCTGCTATGTGCGGGTTATTTGCGTGAAAGGAGAGTAGCTCCAATTCTCTGGAATCAAGAACCCCTCAGAAGCATCAAGGCACCACCAAGGGTGGTCGCAGTAAATAACTTTTTGCCTTATTATTATTCTTGTCTTTTCTCTCCATCTCATAAAAAAATAACATTTTTAAATCTGACCACGCAAAAGATTCTCGAATCAGATTACATTCAAGTTTAAAACAGCTGAGTCAGGCGATTACTTCTCAGCAAATGGGGTTGTGTCGTACCAGGGCTGGTCAAGAGTCGTAGATACGATGGATGCAAACGAAGAACTCGTAAATAAACCCCTTGAAGCAAGATCCTGGTCGCCACTCCCCTGTGGTTCCCGACTCCATTAACAATCAGGCCAATACCTCAGTGTACCCCAGACACCTTAAATATCCTAATCATTACCGTCCTTGTAGCCCACGACGCTACCTCTCAGTGGTTCGCACCCAGGGCAATACCTCTGTTTAACCCAGACTCCGTAAATACCTAATACCTTCTTCGTAACCCACGACGATGTTACCATCTTGGCCACCATGTTTAGTGGACCGCAACGCTAATATCGTCATGTTCACTGAAATAATCACCAGAGACAATGTCACCAAGTACTAAATTCATCTTCGGTTACCTGTCACCTATTGTCTCCTGCTGCCACATTACATGATGAATCATTTACTGAAGTGGCAGCTGCAGTTGTTTAAGGGAAGTAAAGTCTCCTGTGGTGGAGGCTTGCCTCTCCGTTTGCTAATAACGAGACTTGAGATATCTGATTATTTTGTCCTGCCTGAACTTGGAGGACACTGCGATTCAGTATTAAGACTGATTCGTGTGTGTGTGTGTGTGTGTGTGTGTGTGTGTGTGTGTACGCGTGTGTGTGTGTGTGTACGCGCTGTGTGTGTGTGTGTGTGTACTCACCTAATTGTGCTCACCTAATTGTGGTTGCAGGGGTCGAGACTCAGCTCCTGGCTCCGCCGCTTCACTGATCGCTACTAGGTCCTCCCCCTCCCCGCTCTATGAGCTTTATCATACCTCGTCTTAAAACTATGTATGGTTCCTGCCTCCACTACATCACTTTCCAGACTATTCCACTTTCTGACAACTCAGTGACTGAAGAAATACTTCCTAACATCCCTTTGACTCATCTGAGTCTTCAACTTCCAAATGTGATCCCTTGCTTCTGTGTCCCATCTCTGGAACATCCTGTCTCTGTCCACCTTATCTATTCCTCGCAATATTTTGTATGCCGTTATCATGTCTCCCCTAACCCTCCTGTCCTCCAGTGTCGTCAGGCCGATTTCCCTTAACCTTTCTTCGAAGGACATTTCCCTTAGCTCTGGAACTAGCCTTGTTGCAAACCTTTGCACTTTCTCTAATTTCTTGACCAGGTGTGGGTTCCAAACTGGTGCTGCATACTCCAGTATGGGCCTGACGTACACGATGTACAGTGTCTTGAACGATTCCTTACTGAGGTATCGGAACGCTATTCTCAGGTTTGCCAGGCGCCCATATGCTGCACCAGTTATCTGGTTGATGTGTGCTTCCGGAGACGTGCTCGGTGTTATACTCACCCCAAGATCTTTCTCATTGAGTGAGGTTTGCAGTCTTTGGCCACATAGCCTATACTCTGTCTGCGGTCTTCTTTGCCCTTCCCCGATCTTCATGACTTCGCATTTAGCGGGGTTAAATTCGAGAAGCCAGTTGGTGGACCACGTGTCCAGCCTGTCCAGGTCTGTTTGTAGTCCTGCCTGATCCTCATCTGATTTAATTCTCCTCATTAACTTCACGTCATCTGCGAACAGGGACACTTCTGAGTCTATCCCTTCCATTATGTCATTCACATATACCAAAAATAGCACTGATCCTAGGACTGACCCCTGTGGGACCCCGCTCGTCACAGGCGCCCAATGTGATACCTCATCACGTACCATGACTCGTTGTTGCCTCCCTGTCAGGTATTCTCTGACCCATTGCAGTGCCCTTCCTTTTATACATGCCTGATCCTCTAGCTTCTTCACTAATCTCTTGTGAGGAACTGTATCGAAGGCCTTCTTGCAGTCCAAGAAAATACAATCAACCCACCCCTCTCTCTCGTATCTTACTTCTGTTACTTTGTTATAGAACTCCAGGAGGATTGTGACACAGGATTTGCCTTCCATGAATCCGTGCTGGTTGTCATTTATAATCTTGTTCCATTCCAGGTGCTCTACCACTCTCCTCCTGATAATCTTCTCCATGGCTTTGCATACTATACACGTCAGTGACACTGGTCTATAGTTTAGTGCCTCGTTTCTGTCTCCTTTCTTAAAAATGGGAACTACATTTGCTGTCTTCCATACCTCAGGAAGTTGCCCAGTTTCGAGTGATGTGTTGAAGATCGTGGTTAGTGGCACACACAACGTCTCTGCTCCCTCTCTGAGGGAGTGTGTGTGTGTGTACTCACCTAGTTGTACTCACCAAATTGTGGCTGCAGGGGTAGAGTGTGTGTGTGTGTGTGAATGAGTGAGTATATATATATATATATATATATATATATATATATATATATATATATATATATATATATATATATATATATATATATATATATGTAGGCGAGTTTCAGGGGAGAAATAAATGGGATTAAGTCAGGAGTATCTGAGAGAGTTAGAGCTAAGGAAGGGTAGCAATAATGTTGAAGGATCAGTTATGGAAGGAAAAGAGGGAATATAAATGTGTAAATTCAAGGATTATGTGATTAAAATAAGGGTCGGATGCGAAAAGTGGTCATAATAAGCGTGTATGCACCTGGAGAAGAGAGGAGTGTAGAGGAGAGAGAGAGATTTTGGGAGATGTTAAGCGAATGTATAGGAACTTTTGAACCAAATGAGAGAGTAATTGTGGTAGGGGACCTAAATGCTAAAGTGGGAGAAACATGCAGAGAGGGTGTAGTAGGAAAGTTTGGGGTGCCAGGTGTAAATGATAATGGGAGCCCTTTGATTGAACTTTGTATAGAAAGGGTTTAGTTATAGGTAATACATATTTTAAGAAAAGAGGATAAATAAGTATACAAGATATGATGTAGGGCGTAATGACAGTAGTTTGTTGGACTATGTATTGGTAGATAAAAGACTGTTGAGTAGACTTCAGGATGTACATGTTTATAGAGGGGCTACAGATATATCAGATCACTTTTTAGTTATAGCTACAGTGGGAGTAAAAGGTAGATGGGATACAAGGAAAATAGAATCAGTAAGTAAAAGAGAGGTGAAGGTTTATAAACTAAAAGAGGAGGCAGTTAGGGTAAGATATAAACAACTATTGGAGGATAGATGGGCTAGTGAGAGTGTAGGCAACGGGGTCGAAAATGTATGGGGTAGATTTAAAAATGTAGTGTTAGAGTGTTCAGCAGAAGTTTGTGGTTACAGGCGAGTGGGTGCAGGAGGAAGAGGAGCGATTGGTGGAATGATGATGTAAAGAGAGTAGTAAGGGAGAAAAAGTTAGCATATGAGAGGTTTTTACAAAGTAGAAGTGATGCAAGGAGGGAAGAGTATATGGAGAGAAAAAGAGAGGTTAAAAGAGTGGTGAAGCAATGTAAAAGAGAGCAGATGAGAGAGTGGGTGAGATGTTATCAGCAAATTTTGTTGAAAATAAGAAAAGTTTTGGAATGAGATTAATAAGTTGAGGAAGCCTAGAGAACAAATGGATTTGACAGTTAAAAATAGGAGAGGAGAGTTATTAAATGGAGAGTTAGAGGTATCGGGAAGATGGAGAGAATATTTTGAGGATTTGTTAAATGTTGATGAAGACAGGAAGCTGTGATTTCGTGTGTAGGGCAAGGAGGAATAACATCTTGTAGGAGTGTGGAAGAGCCAGTTGTGGGTGTAGGGGAAGTTCGTGAGGCAGTGGGTAGAATGAAAGGGGTAAGGCAGCTGGGATTGATGGGATAAAGATAGAAATGTTGAAAGCAGGTGGGGATATAATTTTGGAGTGGTTGGTGCTATTATTTAATAAATGTATGGAAGAGGGTAAGGTACCTAGGGATTGGCAGAGAGCGTGTATTGTTCCTTTGTATAAAGGCAAAGGGGACAAAAGAGAGTGCAAAAATTATAGGGGAATAAGTCTGTTGAGTGTACCTGGTAAAGTGTATGGTAGAGTTATTATTGAAAGAATTAAGAGTAAACAGAAAGCAGGATAGCAGATGAACAAGGGGGCTTTAGGAAAGGTAGGGGTGTGTAGACCAAGTGTTTACAGTGAAACATATAGGTGAACAGTATTTGGATAAGGGTAAAGATGTTTTTGTGGCATTTATGGATTTGGAAAAGGCGTATGATAGGGTAGATAGGGGGCAATGTGGCAGATGTTGCAGGTGTATGGAATAGGAGGAAGGTTACTGAAAGCAGTGAAGAGTTTTTATGAGGATAGTGAGGCTCAGGTTAGAGTGTGTAGGAGGGAAGGGGACTATTTCCCAGTAAAAGTGGGCCTTAGACAAGGATGTGTGATGTCACCGTGGTTGTTCAATATATTTATAGATGGGGTTGTAAGAGAAGTGAATGCGAGGGTCTTGGCAAGAGGTGTTGGGCTAAAAGATAAAGAAGCAAATACAAAGTGGGAGTTGTCACAGTTGCTTTTTGCTGATGACACTGTGCTTTGGGAGATTCTGAAGAGAAGCTGCAGAGGTTGGTGGATGAATTTGGTAGGGTGTGTAAAAGAAGAAAATTGAAAGTGAATATAGGAAAGAGTAAGGTGATGAGGATAACAAAAAGAATAGGTGACGAAAGATTGGATATCAGATTGGAGGGAGAGAGTATGGAGGAGGTGAATGTATTCAGATATTTGGGAGTGGACATGTCGCGGATGGGTCTATGAAGGATGAGGTGAATCATAGAATTGATGAGGGGAAAAGGGTGAGTGGAGCACTTCGGAGTCTGTGGAGACAAAGAACCTTGTCCATGGAAGTAAAGAGGGAATGTATGAGAGTATAGTTATACCAACGCTCTTATATGGGTGTGAAGCATGGGTGATGAATGTTGCAACGAGGAGAAGGCTGGAGGCAGTGGAGATGTCATGTCTGAGGTCAATGTGTGGTGTGAATATAATGCAGAGAATTCGGAGTTTGGAAATTAGGAGGAGGTGCGGATTACCAAAACGATTGTTCAGAGAGCTGAGGAGGGGTTGTTGAGGTGGTTTGGACATGTAGGAGAATGGAACGAGACAGAGTGACTTCGAGAGTGTATAAATCTGTAGTGGAAGGAAGGCGGGGTAGGGGTCGGCCTAGGAAAGGTTGGAGGGAGGGGTAAAGGAAGTTTTGTGTGCGAGGGCTTGGACTTCCAGCAAGCATGTGTGAGCGTATTTGATAGGAGTGAATGGAGGCATATGGTTTTAATACTTGACGTGCTGTTGGAGTGTGAGCAAAGTAACATTTATGAAGGGATTCAGGAAACCGGCAGGCCGGACTTGAGTTCTGGAGATGGGAAGTACAGTGCCGGCACTCTGAAGGAGGGGTGTTAATGTTGCAGTTTTATAACTGTAGTGTAAAGCACCCTTCTGGCAAGACAGTGATGGAGTGAATGATGATGAAAGTTTTTCTTTTCGGGCCACCCTGCCTTGGTGGGAATCGGCCGATGTGTTAATAAAAAAAAATATATATATATATATATATATATATATATATATATATATATATATATATATATATATATTTGTTAGTTAGTTACCATTTTGTCCTAGGCACATGTCGATTAGACACTAGGCCTGTTGTATATATGTGTGTGTGTAGGAAACACTTCGAAATGTTTCGGCCCCGCCGGAAGTTGAACCCGGCCCTCCGTGCGTGAAGGAGAGCGCTAGCCACCATGCCATGTGTGTGTGTGTTAGTTACCACTTTGCCCTAGGCACATGTCGATTAGACACTAGGCCTGTTGTATGTGTGTGTGTGTGTGTAAGGAAACACTTCGAAATGTTTCCGCTCCGCCGGGAATTGAACCCGGCCCCTCCGTGCGTGAAGCGAGAGCTTTAGCCACCAGGCCACCGGGGCTGTGTGTGTGTGTGTGTGTGTGTGTGTGTGTGTGTGTGTGTGTGTGTGTGTGTGTGTGTGTGTGTTGTGTGTGTGTGTGTGTGTGTGTGTGTGTGTGTGTGTGTGTGGTGTGTGTGTGTGTGGGTGTGGTTTGTGATGTGTTTGAGTGTGTGTGTTTCCTTATTATCTTACATTACTCTTCACTAATCAGGTTAGTATATATATATATATATATATATATATATATATATATATATATATATATATATATATATATATTCGGTCTCCATCCGACTTCTGTTCATCTTTTATCAGTCTTCTATCCGTCCTTGATCCGTTTTCCTTTACCCTTCTTTCACTCGTCTTCCAGATGCTGGACAACTAAGTATTAAGATCATCATCTTCGTCCTTGAGCGTCTCTACATAGAGGTCATAGCAGCCTCAACACGTTTACAAAGGAAGCCTTCACAGCATGACTTGCGTTAACATACCTCATTCTGCGTTAATGCTCTGAAAATGATACCTGGATAATGGGAGATTGCGTATGCTATTTTGACGTTGATTGCGTATGATAGTGGATACCTAAAACGCACCTCCCATCGGTTTCAAAAACTTTTTTTTTTTTAATCTAACAGCCCGGCCTTAGGCCAGGCACCTATGATGAGTGCCTGTTTACAAGCTTTTATATTAGCCCGCTGGGCCATACAGCCGTCACAGCCTGGGTGATCGGGTACTTGGTGGAGATAGCGGTCCAGCTTCCTGTTCAAGATTTCTACACTTTTTCTGATATCTGATGATAGCAATCTGAAGTCTTGGATCACTGGGTTTTTTTTATTTTGCCTATGGCGCCCATGCTTTTTCATTGGATTTATTTTACAGTTATTCCCAAATTCTCCCACTCCAGTAAGTTGTGATGGTAGTGTGCAGGTTTGTCTCTTGTCCCTCTAGTATCTTCCATATATATATATATATATATATATATATATATATATATATATATATATATATATATATATATATATATATATATATTATTGTTCGTGGTTACAATAATACATGTACTGCTTGTGGAGGTTAGTACACCAAACGGGGAGTAGAATGAAATTAGCTCTGAGGCAACCACACCATCGTATGTCCTCGCAACATGAAGCAAGCCTAGTTCGCTAGGCTCATGTTGTTTGTAGGATTGTATGGTCTAGAGATGTATCGGATGTGAAAATTTAGATATCCGCGGATGCGGATGTGTATGAGGATGTCTTACTTAATTTGCGGATGTAAGAAATTGTGCGGATGTTCCGCGGATGCGGATATCGGATACATCACTAGACTATGGTCCAATGGTTTAGGGCGTCGTGAATTTCCGCTCTCTGCCCACGAGGCGGGCTTTAATACTTTTATAACGTGTGGTGATAGTACTACCAGTCTGTCATTTTTCTATCACTGTGTCTACACTTTTCTAAGTACTCGTTCTAATGGTTTACGAAATCGTTATAACACGAGTGCAAACAGACCAGGGAACGAGTGGGGGTTTAAACCCATGGCGAGTGAGTTCAAACCCGCTCGTTCCGTGGTTCGTTCTTATGGTATTTTTAAATTTCTTTACAAATGCAAATTCGCAAGACACGAGGCTGGGTGCTGCGTGTGTGGTCATCATGTCTGTTTCTTTTCGGATTTTGTTTAGGATTTTTTTAAAGGACTTTTGTTTATGTGATGTATATATGATTTGTAGGGAAGGAGGTAATGAAGAAACTGAAGAAGTCACTGGGTGTGGGTGAAACGTTTCCAGAATAAAGATACCGAAATGTTGCACAAGAGACTCAGTTATTAACTTATTGGTTTTATAAATCGCTTATTCATATTAAATAAACTATTTTTTTTACTCTGATATCGTTCAGTGGTTCACTGAACACTGATTCTTGTTGATCGTTCAGTGGTTCACTGAACACTGATTCTTGTTGATCGTTCAGTGGTTCACTGAACACTGATTCTTGTTGATAGTTCAGTGGTTCACTGAATACTGATTCTTGTTGATCGTTCAGTGGTTCACTGAACACTGATTCTTGCTGATCGTTCAGTGGTTCACTGAACACTGATTCTTGTTGATCGTTCAGTGGTTCACTAAACACTGATTCTTGCTGATCGTTCAGGATATTTCTCATTTCTTTTCTTCCGTCACCAGTGTTTGAAACACACTGTGAGTGGTGGGCCAATTCCTAAAAGTTTTTTTTTCTTTGAGTTTAAGCATACGTAGAAATATTTGCTATTTCTCCCAATTTCTCGAATTTCCTTTTGTTCATATTTTGCTTCTTTTGTTTCAATTTTTTTGTTCTATATAAGTCATCTCCGGAAGTATATTATTGTCTCTTTATTGTTACCCTTGTTTATTGTTTGCGTGTGTTATTCTGCGTTCTCTCTCTGCACTGGATTTTTCGTGTAGGCTTCCTCGGAGGAATGTATTATTGTGACCATGTATGCTCCTCTCTATTATCTTATTCATACATTTGCTCTGACCATGTATGCTCCTCTCTATTATCTTATTCATACATTTGTTCTGACCATGTATGCTCCTCTCTATTATCTTATTCATACATTTGTTCTGACCATGTATGCTCCTCTCTATTATCTTATTCATACATTTGTTCTGACCATGTATGCTCCTCTCTATTATTTTATTCATACATTTGCTCTGACCATGTATGCTCCTCTCTATTATCTTATTCATACATTTGTCTGACCATGTATGCTCCTCTCTATTATCTTATTCATCATTTGTCTGACCATGTATGCTCCTCTCTATTATCTTATTCATCATTTGTTCTGACCATGTATGCTCCTCTCTATTATCTTATTATACATTTGTCTGACCATGTATGCCTCTACATTATGCATTTTGGACATGATGTCTCATTATTATTCATGCATTTGTTCTGAAGTATGTTCTATTAATTCATACATCTTTTAGTTGTTTTTATTGTCAATTCTTCTGGCTTACGAGAAAGAACAAGAGAAAGAGAGAGAGAGAGAGAGAGAGAGAGAGAGAGAGAGAGAGAGAGAGAGAGAGAGAGAGAATAAAGAAACAGTCTGTTGATCAAATGGAATCGCTGGCCCACAGATGGCTCCAACTTCATCCTGTTCCCTAACTGTATGTCTCATAACAATAAAAAGTCTTTCAAATGAGCTGATGTAGTAACAGCTCTTAGCTTGTAAATAAAGAGAGGAACCTTAACCTAACCTTGTAGAACCCTGTTTATTAAGAGAGGGAGATAGAGAACATGTCATCAGGGTGATAACTCACCTTTGTATTTAGTTTGGGAAATATAACACCGAGAACAAAAACTCTCTTACATCAAGGAAGTTATTGACCATAATAACAGCGTACGGAGTTCACCTGCCGGCAGCCAACAACAAATGTTCTCCAACATGTTCATTATAAGAGAAGTGAAGTGTAAATACAAATGTGTCCTGTAGCTCTGTTTGTAGCGCACTCGGCTCACATACTGAGGTCCGTGGTTCGATTCCCGGTACGGGTGGAAAACATTAGGGCGTGTTTCATTAAGACACCTGCTGTCCCTATTTACCTAGCAGGCAAGTAGGTACCTGGGTGTTAGACGACTGGTATGTGTCTCAAGGCTGGCTGTCAGACACCACTAACCTATCATATGTGTGAGACACATGAACGTGTTCATTTTCTCACTCGGAATCTATGGAGACGAATGTTCCCGTGTGTTCATCATGTTCCCGTGTGTTCATCATGTTCCCGTGTGTTCATCATGTTCCCGTGTGTTCATCATGTTCCCGTGTGTTCATCATGTTCCCGTGTGTTCATCATGTTCCCGTGTGTTCATCATGTTCCCGTGTATTCATCATGTTCCCGTGTGTTCATCATGTTCCCGTGTGTTCATCATGT
Organism: Cherax destructor; assembly: GCA_009830355.1. Taxonomy (NCBI): domain Eukaryota; kingdom Metazoa; phylum Arthropoda; class Malacostraca; order Decapoda; family Parastacidae; genus Cherax; species Cherax destructor. Next base: position 37,455 of record WNWK01014802.1, read on the forward strand.
TCCGTGTGTTCATCATGTTCCCGTGTGTTCATCATGTTCCCGTGTGTCATCATGTTCCCGTGTGTCACATGTTCCCGTGTGTTCATCATGTTCCCGTGTGTTCATTATGTTCCCGTTTTTAGTCGGTTCATCATGTTCCCGTGTGTTCATCATGTTCCCTTGTATTCATCATGTTCCCGTGTGTTCATCATGTTCCCGTGTATTCATCATGTTCCCGTGTGTTCATCATGTTCCCGTGTGTTCATCATGTTCCCGTGTGTTCATCATGTTCCCGTGTGTTCATCATGTTCCCGTGTGTTCATCATGTTCCCCTGTGTTCATCATGTTCCCCTGTGTTTATCATGTTCCCCTGTGTTCATCATGTTCCCGTGTGTTCATTATGTTCCCGTGTGTTCATTATGTTCCCGTGTGTTCATCATGTTCCCGTGTGTTCATTATGTTCCGTGTGTTCATCATGTTCCCGTGTGTTCATTATGTTCCCGTGTGTTCATCACGTTTCCGGGTTGGGGTGGAGCAAGGGTCTCATGACGCTGGCAAAGAGTTCTTGATCCAAAGAACTGGAGCTACCCTCCTTTTCCTTAAAGCGAACTTGATTACCTCCCCTAAAACGCTTAATAACCCCTACAGGTTTAGCGCTTCCCCATGAAAATTATAATAATAATAGCAATAATCAGAATGATAATAATAATAATAAAAATAATAGCAATAATAATAATAAAATAATGATAGGAATAATAATAATAATAATAATAATAATAATAATAATAATAATAACACCAACCTTAGCTCGGTCGACACTCACGTCAAAGTTATCATGTATAATTTTTTTAAAGCAATTTTATGCGTCTCGTAAAAACAAGCGGCTGTCAGTGATATATTTGCGAGGCCCCAGCAGTGGACGCCCTTGAGGCCCCAGCAGTGATACAATACACACATATCCACGTCACTCTTAAGTGTATACCATACACCGGCTGTATTACACTCATTAATCTGCGGACCCGGCCACTGTCAATGTATTTTGTCAATGTATTTTGTCTTTAAATAAAGTTTATACACATGTATGCCTATTGGTATACATATATATATATATATATATATATATATATATATATATATATATATATATATATATATATATATATATTGTTATGTATATTAGAGTGAGGATAACTTTTGTTTGTGTTAAATATATTGGCATTGGCCAGGTGTGGCTGGAGATAAATATATCACTTGCTATACTACTCATTAGTGTCTTGCTACCTGCATATTGCAGTGATAGATGACAGGACACACACACACACACACTCCCATTATCACCAATTAACACAGACTTGCCTCCTACAGTTTCTACTCTTTTTATTTTTTAAGCAGACTGGGAGATCAACCCTCCAACACTCTCTGCTCGGAGCCACTCACACGGCATCTGTCATCTCACCTAACTCACAAAACCTCCAGTGTCTGATTCTCTCCCTCTCCCTGCAGGTGTGGTCGTGGGCATGGCTTGCTCCCTGGGGTGTACACAGTGCTCAGAAATAAACGGGTGCTTGGCCTGTAAGCCACCTTTCTTCCTGCTGTTGAACCGGGAGGGCACCAGACAGACGGCTTTCTGCACCAGAGCTTGTCCCAGGGGCTTCTACAAGCTCAAGAAGAAAAGGAATGGTTTCTGTGCCAGTAAGTGTTGTCTAGTTCTCCTGTACGTGATGTTGAGAGACAGAGAATTACTTATTATTATTATTATTATTGGTAAGACTGCTGACAGTATTTTAGGTACGTACATGTAAGAGCAGTTGAAAAGACATCTATTTCTCTCTCTAGCTGCTGTATGAAACCACAATAAGCTTTACAAAGCTGGAGAGCGAAACGTAGCAGCATTAAATGGCTGTTCAGTGGCTCCTGAGTCCATTTACCTCACGCAAAAATCTTCCTTTCTCCGACTCTCACATGACACAGAATGGCAGCAAGTGTTGGTGGTAATGGTGGGCTGGATCATTATTGTTTTACAACCAAAATAAACATTACCATCAGTGCCATCACCTATACCATCACAACTGTCATCACCACTACCACCACCACTACCATTACCACTACCATCACCACCACTACCATCACCATCACCACTATCACCACCACTACCATCACCACCACTACCATCACCACTATCACCACCACTACCATCACAACTACTATCACCACCACTACCGTCACCACCCCAGAAAATCAAGCAGAGGCCTGGTCACAGACCGGGCCGCGGGGGCGTTGACCCCCGGAACCTCTCCAGGTAAACTCCAGAGGGACATAAAGACAGTCAATCAGACACACAGGCAAACGGAGAAACGGGCAGAAAAGCAGGAAGACAGACAGCTAGGCAGACTAACAGACGGACGGACAAGCAGACAGAGAGCATCGTGCGATTAGGTGAGCTTACGTTGACGGAGTCATGAGACTTGATCCTAAGTCTCGCCATTGTCCGGGATTCGAATCCAGGATATTTCGGTTGTTAGCCGCAGACTAAAGCCAATGACAGATTGGAGGTCTCAGAGGGAAGAAAATATTATACAAAAGAAGAGGAAAACAGTATCATACATAAGAGGAAAACAGTATCATACATAAGAGGAAAACAGTATCATACATAAGAGGAAAACAATATCATACATAAGAGGAAAATAATATCATACATAAGAGGAAAACAATATCATACATAAGAGGAAAACAATATCATACATAAGAGGAAACAAATATCATACATAAGAGGAAAACAGTATCATACATAAGGGTAAAACAGTATCATACATAAGAGGAAAACAGTATCATACATAAGAGGAAAACAATATCATACATAAGTGGAAACAAATATCATACATAAGAGGAAAACAATATCATACATAAGAGGAAAACAATATCATACATAAGAGGAAAACAATATCATACATAAGAGGAAAACAATATCATACATAAGAGGAAAACAGTATCATACATAAGAGGAAAACAGTATCATACATAAGAGGAAAACAATATCATACATAAGAGGAAAACAATATCATACATAAGAGGAAAACAATATCATACATAAGAGGAAAACAATATCATACATAAGAGGAAAACAATATCATACATAAGAGGAAAACACATACATACATAAGAGGAAAACATATCATACATAAGAGGAAAACAATATCATACATAAGAACAAATATCATACATAAGAGGAAAACAATATCATACATAAGAGGAAAACAGTATCATACATAAGAGGAAAACAGTATCATACATAAGAGGAAAACAGTATCATACATAAGAGGAAAACAGTATCATACATAAGAAGAGGAAAACAGTATCATACATAAGAAGAGGAAAACAGTATCATGCAAAAGAAGCCCACCAGTGACATGATTAGTTCATGTCAGAGATGTATATAAGTGTAAAGGTCATTCATAATGGTGCAAATATAATTTATAACACTGCAAAAGTAATTTATAACACTGCAAAAGTAATTTATAACTGCAAAAGTAATTTATAACACTGCAAAAGTAATTTATAACTGCAAAAGTAATTTATAACACTGCAAAAGTAATTTATAACACTGCAAAAGTAATTTATAACTGCAAAAGTAATTTATAACACTGCAAAAGTAATTTAAACTGCAAAAGTAATTTATAACACTGCAAAAGTAATTTATAACACTGCAAAAGTAATTTATAACAGTGTAAAACTAATTTACAAACAGTTCATTAATATTTCAGGAGTTTTAATTTCTTTATTAAAATGTTTGTTGGTGATTTTTTATAGACTGACTGATGATGGGATATATACTTCCAGAAATAAAAAAAATGTGGGTAATTATATTAATTGCAAATGTGTATAAACACTATACAGATAAGCATATGTATGTACACTCAATCATACATACACATAAATACACTCAGACATATATAGACGTAGATATGGATGTGACTTGGACTTGCCTAGCATGGGCCAGGAGGTGACTTGGACTTGCCTAGCATGGGCCAGGAGGTGACATGGACTTGCCTAGCATGGGCTAGTAGGCGACTTGGACTTGTCTAGCATGGACCAGTAGGTGACTTGGACTTGCCTAGCATAGGCCAGTGGGTGACATGGACCTGCCTAGCATGGGCCAGTAGGTGAATTGGACTTGCCTAGCATAGGCCAGTAGGTGGCATGGACTTGCCTAGCATGGGCCAGTAGGTGACATGGACCTGCCTAGCAGGGGCCAGTAGGTGAATTGGATTTACCTAGCATGGGCCAGCAGGCCTTCTGCAGTGCTCCTTCTGTCTTCTTCTTCTTGTGTTTGTATTATATAGAAAGAAACATGAGATGGGATCTCGTGTTTGAGTTCAAAGTCCTAATAGCTTACCTGTGTTTCAGAGTGCACCAGTAACAGTCATTGGTTTCTAGCATGTGCCAGCTGCCTTCAGAGTGCACCATGTAACCAAGATCCTTGCCTGTGTTTCAGAGTGACAGAACCAAGATCGTGGTCCTGTGTTTCGAGTGCACCATGTAACCAAGACTCCTGTGTTTCAGAGTACACCATGTAACCAAGATCCTGCCTGTGTTTCAGAGTACACCATGTAACCAAGATCCTGCCTGTGTTTCAGAGTGCACCATGTAACCAAGATCCTGCCTGTGTTTCAGAGTGCACCATGTAACCAAGATCTTGCCTGTGTTTCAGAGTGCACCATGTAACCAAGATCCTGCCTGTGTTTCAGAGTGCACCATGTAACCAAGATCCTACCTGTGTTTCAGAGTGCACCATGTAACCAAGATCCTACCTGTGTTTCAGAGTGCACCATGAGAGGGTGTGTGGAGTGCCTAGGGGTTCACTACTGCTCAGTGTGTCAAAAGAACTTTACCAATTTCTTCGGCAAGTGTATCACTCAACCTCCAGGTTAGTGAGGGCGAAACATCGCGTTGCCTAATTTAAGGGGCGCGAGTTCCACCACAATACGCTTTAATCGAGGCAACGTTTCGCTCCGTGCAGAGCTTTGTCATGACTCGAAGAAGCTCTGAGCGGGGCGAAACGTTGTCATAATTAAAGCTTTTTCTGGGACTTGATATTCTTATCCTCACTAACACGTCTCTCTCAACTTCATTTCCCAGCGAAGGTGGGGCTCTTGATCCAGAGACTTGGAGCTACCCACCCCTCTTCCTCGGATCAAACCTGACCACGCAAAAAAAAGGCCAGAAAATCACAAAGCCACACAAAGTCGCAGTGCTAGGATGACTGTAGGTTTTGATCACATGACCGAGGCCTTCAGCCGGCTTACGAAGCCACCTCCGCAAGGTGATGCACGAGGATCCAAACGAAGATTGATGGGAAGAAATTGTTTGCCCCGTGAGGAGGGTAGAAATCTACGGGCTCTAACTGCCGTATACCGGAATGAGTTGATCCTCTACCGTGACCCAGTATTTATTTTTTTTGTTTTGACCAGAATCTTTGAATCTTAGGGTCATTATTATTATTATTATTATTATTATTATTATTATTATTATTTATTAATTCTTCTTCTTCTTCTTCTTCTTCTTCTTCTTCTTCTTCTTCTTATTTATTTTAATTATTTTTATTATTATTATTATTATTATTATTATTATTATTATTATTATTATTATTATTATTATTATTATTAATTCAACTTCTTCTTCTTCTTTCTTCTTCTTCTTCTTCTTCTTATTATTATTATTATTATTATTATTATTATTATTATTATTTTATTATTATTAATTCTTCTTCTTCTTCTTCTTCTTCTTATTATTATTATTATTATTATTATTATTATTATTATTATTTATTTATTTTAATTATTATTATTTATTATTTATTTTAATTATTATTATTCGTGTGAAATTGCTTCAGAAGAGCTGCCCTGATCCTGGTAAAGGGCTCATGATCCAGGTAACCTGAGCAATCCTGGGCTTCGTTAGATCAAACGTTGGATCCCTCAGAGTGCACAATTCGATGGTATTATCGCGTCAAGGTTTAAACGCATTTTTCTGAACTCACTTTAAACGCTTCTGCTAATCCTGTTCTTATCTTTATCTTCCAGCATCTCTAATCTTCGAAATATGATATACTATATATATATATATATATATATATATATATATATATATATATATATATATATATATATATATATATATATATAAGATTTAGGTGAATTTCTCATATAATTACATATTGCATTTCTCATAAGACACTTGTTAAATGCCTGTATAACCTAGACCAAAGTGGAAGGATGTTATTAGAAAAAGTAAATACTCGAGATCCTAAAAACCTTGAACTTGAATTTTTCTTCTTAATTTTGTCCTGGGTCGTGGAGGTACAACATCCAGCAACATTTTTTGGGGGGATGGTTGGTTAATTGGGGTTTAATTAATGCTTGTCAACTACGCTAGTGTCATTAAAACTGCACTTAACTTTTTCCACCTCCAGAATCGAATAGTTTAACCCCTAAAAGAGGGGTTAAAGTAAACTCTCAGTGTATGTATATACACTGAGAGACACACACCTCGCAGGGTGTATTGCTGTGTCACCAGTCTGACATGATACTTTCATTTCAGTAACCTCGGTAGCGATTTTCTGCAGCCTGGACGTCTTGGAGGAAGATTTTTTTTCCGCTTGTCGCTCACAGAGCCAAAAAAAAATAATGGAAAGATATCTAGATGCGAATATAAAAAAACAGGAATTTTCAAGAACATGTGACACCCTATTCTTTTATAGTCATCAGATTCTGAGCGCCATCTCTGTGTGCCAGAGAATGTGACTTTGTAAGTGGTCCAAGTAGGACCGAAACGTCGTCCTAAGCTCCTCTTTATGTGCGGGTTATTTGTGTATTGTTCCAGTCACGTTATTGAGCCTTTTTGTTCTTTCAGAATGGCCACATATCTGTCTGAAGCTCTGTCACGCTTTTAATTCTAATATACAACTCTAATGCATAATTCTAATACATGATTTTAATGCGTACGTTCGTGTCAAGTAGAGAACAGAAAGACACAGTAACGTGACTGGAACAACACACAAACAACCCACAATTAGGAGAGAGAAGCTTACGGATCGAAACGTCGTCGTAACCTTTCCTCTCCTATTTGCGTGTTATTTGTGTAGTGTCAAGTAAGTGATTCTGTTTGAGTCTCGAGTTAAGAGGTTCCGCTTTCTCTTTAGAGAGTTGCTAGGTCTCTAACAAGGTCATTCAACTCATCTTAAGTAAAAGTCATGAACTAGAGTTTCTCTTCAGGTGTGTTCTCAGGACCACAAGATGATCCCGGGTCACCGCCACTCGCACCTTCCCCAGCTTATATTTCGTCTTCTATAGAATCTAGTCCATCCTCTGGAGGAAATGGAACCAGTCTGTGCACCGAAGCCACGTTCAAGTAAACGATCCAATTTTCGTTCATCGCGGAGACCCAAGTTACGTTCACAATGGGTAATGTAATGCAGATTTGATGGTCTCTCGGCTCTCCCCATATCATATAAGGCTGAAGTTTGTTATTGTCTTAGCCAATCACGTAATAACTGTGAACAAGCGGTGCGGATTACATGTAGTGACCACACCTTATGTGGATGTTGTTGTTAGGGTTTATAGGGCCACTGACAGCGTACGCCGTATCGAGCCCTGCCTACCAGTACCCGGAAAAGAAACCTAGACCAAAGTGGAAGGATGTTGACTAACAGCTGCCTTATGTGGATAACAGCTGAAATATTTCCACTACATCTTAAGATTCATCGTGATGGTTCATCCTTGTGAGTCTTTGTAAATGAACCGCTTTCATAACAGAAATTGTCGAGGTGATTTTTGTACCTTGTCTCGAAAACTGAACGTAGAAAAGAAAAAGAACGAAAAAGCCCCCCAAATATAAATATATATATATATATATATATATATATATATAAACTATCTCTGTGCAGAGTAGTATGTGTGAAGACAGGAACGTAAACTGTTCCACGATACACAAGTCGCATATAAATGCATATTATATGCAAATTGAAAGTGTGCAATTACTAAGTTATTTAAAGGGAGGATTGAACACTTTGGCTACTTGACTCTAATGCTGTATCTTGCCTTTGACTCTTAGCTACTACTGTTATTACTGCCACTACTACTACAACTACGACTACTACTACTACTACAACTACGACTACTACTACTACTACCGCCTTCTTCCCGCGTCCTCTTGCCAACCTGTGTTTTGGTTTTCTCTGTTTTTTTCAGGACGGATCAAAGTGTTGTCTACAGTTACGGTACTGTAACTTTTATTCCGCATTCTTCTTTCTTCTTCTTTTTTTTTTTTTTTTCTTCTTCTTCTTCTTCTTCTTCTTCTTCTTCTTCTTCTTCTTCTTCTTCTTCTTCTTCTTCTTCTTCTTCTTCTTATTATTATTATTATTATTATTATTATTATTATTATTATTATTATTATTCTTATTCTTATTCTTTTTCTTCTTTTTCGTCTTCTACTTCTTTCAATTATTATTATTATTATTAATTTTAATGTTATTATCATTTTTTTATTATTATTATACCCACGTGGAAGCACTGAGCCTATAGGTATCAGTCAGGGAAATGGGAATTAATCAGGGTCGATCCGAGGAAGGAGAGATAGGACTACTTCCTGGGATGAAGAGCCCCAAACTGGCATCGTAGCACCTCCTCGGAGGGTTACTTGGGCTTAGGGTAAGATGGTGAGGCTAGTAGTCATCTTAAACCGAACACTGAGAGGAGATATAATCACGACATGTAAGATACTCAGGGCTATGTAGAGTGGACAGACTCGTTGAAATGTGAGTAATAGAAGACAAACACTCAGGTGAGCCACTAGGAGGTTTGGAAACACTTCTTCACGTAAGGGTAGTGTAAATGTGCCAGCAAACTCCATGCACAGTTTCTCACACAGGTACGGTGTATAGTGCAAGCAAACTACACACACAGTTTCCCACACAGGGACTGTGTAGATATATTGCAAGCAGATTCCATGCACAGTTTCCCAATCAGAGACAACTATGTGAATACTTTAGGCGAGTACTCACAGGTACACACAAAAAAACTACAATTTGAATTGCTTCCCAACATCGTTAGTTCCCTTCATTAATTATTCATACATATCTTTGAAAAAATAGTTAAGGTTTACTTCTTGAAATAAAAATAACATGAGCTGGCTTACTTTTTACTATAAAATGCAATTGCCGCAGCAGTTTCGATTAAAAAGAGTCATAATTTACCTGAGTTGAACCTAAGTCTGTTTTTAGTTATTATGTGCCTGTTAGTTATTAGTTAATCTCTGTTACTAGAAGAATACAGTTAGATTTTATTGCAGGATTCAGTTTAGATTCTTCTAACCTACTCCAAACATGTTCGTCCGTCCCCCCCCAAAAAAAAAAAGAAAAGAAATCACACATAATGATAAACATTCTTCTTGCAGAAAACGAAATTGAGGAGCTGGAGGGAATCTTCGTCACACGGCCGCCCTTGGCCTTCCCGACGTCCATGGGCGCCGCCAGCATCAGCAGGATGGAGCCAGCATCTTCCATCCCTTCAACCTTCCCTCTTTCCACGGGGGCAGAAACTACTAACTCAACGACCCCCGTCAGGTCCACGACGCCTGCCACCAGCACTACCTTGTCTCCTGCTTCTGCCGTCACCCCGACTTCGCCGGCGATAGCCTCTTCAACAGCGGCTCCTGAAGGAAGAGATGCGGAGATCATACAAAAGGGTGTTTTCATCCCTTTGTCTGCCACTCTTTCCCCAGCGGACAGATCACATACCCCATCTACGCCTTCGTACAACTACGACTCAAGACCTTGTCGAAGAAAATTAAATAGAGGAAAGGGAAAACGAAGACGTAAGAAAGGCAGGAAGAACAGAAAGGGTAACAAGGGAAGACGAAGAGAAAATATAAACAGAAGAAAAAACTGCGAGAACGGTCAAAGAAGCGAAAGCAAAGGTCATAGAAAGCGGAATTTGGGTCGAATCAGACACAGAGGTAACAGAAGAGGCTGCAGGTCGCGGAAACAGAGAAAATGCAGAGACTCTGTTGTTGACAAGAAGAGTGAAGGAAGAGCCACAGTGGCTCTGAGTGAGGGACGATCCTTAACGACAACGGAAAACAATCATAAACACTCTGAAAAATATGATTTATACGGACAACAGGAAAAGGTGAAGGTGTCGTTGCTGGAAGAGCCACCAGGCCAGCTCCACGGCCAAGAGAAACGAGAAACCCATCTCATGAAGAGCAGAAAGTTTTTTTACAGAAATCGCTCTCGAGCCATAGTGGAGTTCAAACGATCACAGGAAAGAAGCGAACCAAAGCCAGCCTATGTTAATGGCCACCGAGTGAGGCACGGAAACCCCCGTCATGAGCAATAAATCACAAAACAATTTTAATTAAGTGGTCCACTATCGTGTTCTTAGACTCTTTAAATATTGCCAAGAAGTAAAAAAAAAAAACACATGTACAGGAAAAGCTTTTTCCAAATAAAGATAATGTGTATCCAAAAATAATTAAACCAAAGATAAATTGGACGCCAAGAGAAGCGGGTGGGAAGAGTGACCTTGACTATAAATAAACACAGAAGGGTTAGCCTTGTTATATATTCTATGCAAGCACTGGTCACCTGCTTGCCACACAAAATTATTGTATTGACGCAACAATATTCATCATCAAACCGGATATACCAACTCCCAGTTTTCTGGAGTGACAAAATAAACCCCATAGTTTATTGCTATTATATTTCCTTTGTGTAACAACTTTACGCTGAAAATATGACAAGATATATATATATATATATATATATATATATATATATATATATATATATATATATATATATTAAAGAAACTCACAATGAGACAAAAGGACATTAAAAATGGGTAGTGTATATTTCGACTTCATACTGAGAAGCTCTTCAACAAAGTGAAAACTATGACGTAGAATCAAGTTATACACACTGACAGACACTTGACGTAGAATCAAGTTATACACACTGACAGACACTTGACGTAGATCAAGTTATACACACTGACAGACACTTGACGTAGAATCAAGTTATACACACTGACAGACACTTGACGTAGAATCAAGTTATACACACTGACAGACACTTGACGTAGAATCAAGTTATACACACTGACAGACACTTGACGTAGAATCAAGTTATACACACTGACAGACACTTGACGTAGAAGCAAGTTATACACACTGACAGACACTTGACGTAGAATCAAGTTATACACACTGACAGACACTTGACGTAGAATCAAGTTATACACACTGACAGACACTTGACGTAGAATCAAGTTATACACACTGACAGACACTTGACGTAGGGCAGATGAAGACTAAGTCAGATGCAAAAATTAGCGCCTTTAAGAGTAGTTACATCAAGTTTGTACTGACCTAACAAGATGGTAATGTGTGGTCATGATGCAGTTGTAGCTGACATGAACGTCTTACATTGACGCATACAGTTAAATATACATATGTCGTGGCGAATAGGTAAAACTTGCTATTTTGGCTTAAATAGCAACGGTGTTCTTGCCGAATAAGGCAAGCGAAAATTTGTGTTAGCAATAATTTCGCAAGAATCATTCTGAACCTAACGAACAAAATATATTTCATTGTGTTTGTTTATTATTAAATTATTGTAAGTTTTCTAAGGATATTTTGACAATTATTTTTTTTATTTTTTACATTAACATAAATGGAAAACAATCTTTAAATGTATAAGAGAAATTTTTAGAAAGGACTTAATTTTAAATGAGTTCTTGCTAATTGACCAGTTTTACCTATTCGGCACTACATATATATATATATATATATATATATATTCTATTCAAAGATAATGTGAGTTATTTTAACTATTTTTTCTAGCAAGAACCTCATTAAAACATATCTAGGGCAAACAGGATGAAATTTGTTCACTAGAGTAACTGAAGAAAGATGACCTGTTAGACAAACATGAGGTCACAAACATGAGGTCACCTCACTTCCATCAGGTTTAGAATCATAACCATAATAATAAACCAAGAGGCTGCTTTCATTATATATATATATATATTAAACTGTGAGTATAAGTGAAAAATGCTAGAGTCCGCTTTGACTGCATTATGGCATGATTTCACGGACACCTAGCAAGGCCAGTGGAAACCTGACACTAGGAATATATACCTTCTCAGAAAGTACATAGATTATGACGTGGACTTAGCCTCTGTGCCTGACTTGTTCCTACAACTGACTTGTTCCTATAACTGACTTAAATATTGCTCCTGATTAGTTTCTGTACCTGATTAGTTTATTCACCTAACATAAATATTGCACCTGATTAGTTCCTGCACCTGATTTAAATACTGCACCTGATTCGTTCCTGCACCTGATTTAAATACTGCACCTGATTTGTTTCTTCACCTGATTAGCTAATTCACATGATTAGTTCCTGCACCTGATTAGCTCCTGCACCTGATTAGCTCCTGCACCTGATTAGCTCCTGCACCTGATTAGTTCCTTCACCTGATTAGCTCCTGCACCTGATTAGCTCCTGCACCTGATTAGCTCCTGCACCTGATTAGCTCCTCACCT
>WNWK01014803.1:0-50033 GCA_009830355.1 Cherax destructor
AGTGAAGTCAGAGGCAGCTACAATGAAAAGCTCTGTTCCACAAGGTACAGTCTTCTCCCCCATCATTTTCCTCATCCTCAAGTCTAACATAGACAGAGTTGTGAGCCACAGCATCGTGTCTTCGTTTGCTGACGATGGCATGACAGCGTCATCCATTGAGGACAATGCAAATTCAAGCGGACATTAAGCAAGTCTTCAAATGAGCCACAGAAAACAATAAGTTTAATAAGAACAAATTTCAATTACTCCAATTTGGAAAACTCAAGGAATTAAAACTGTAAAGGAGTATAAAACAACTTCTAACCACACAGTAGAGCGACAAACTATTGTGAAAGACCTGAGAGTGATAATGAAGCGGAATCTCACTTTCAAAGATCACAATAATGTCTCCATCATATCTGCTAGGACAATGATAAGATGAATGACGAGTATCTTCACAACAAGAGATGCAAAGCCAATGTTTCTCTTCACTTCACTTGCTGACCTGACCAATATACAGATAACTCCAGATGAAAAGCACGGGCGCCACGAGTACACTGAGAGACAACACCATAAGTGTCCGGGGCCCAAGACTGTTCAACTGCCTCCCAGCATAAATAAGGGGGATTACCAATGGACCCCTGGCTGTCTTCAAGAGGGAACTGGACAGGCACCTAAAGTCAGTACCTGACATTAGGTGCTTGTACATTGGGTTACGTGGGGCCGTCAGTAACAGCCTGATTGATTAGTCTCTGATCCACCGTGAGGCCTGGTCATGGACTGGGCCGCGGGGGCATTGATTCCCGGAACACCCTCCAGATATACTCCAGTTATGTGATTACTTGTGACTGCCTCTTCTGGTTCCCTTCAAACCTCCAAGGCTAAAATTTAACTGCACTAGAAAATTATGCTCCCCTCTGCACTATTTATTTTACACTCACTGATACAGAGGGGACTCAGCTGATGCAATACCTTCCGCTGATTGCTCAATGTCCGAAACACATCTAACTTATTATAAAGTCATTGAAAATCGGACAGGAAGGAGAGAGTATCTTCACTACTTTAAATAAAACAAACTTCACTAATATAAAGGAGCAGGTGTAATATTTCCTTGTGGAATACCTAGTAAAGACTATTATGAGGAGAATGTTAGGCGAGGCATCTTGTGGCCACCAGGGCGACTTATACTTTAATGAAACACTATTTAACCAGGAAGTAAGTACCCCCAGAGGGGAAAGTAGTAATTAAACCTTTTCGGAGAAAACTGTCTGGCAGCCCTCTTCATTATAATTATTACAATAATAATTATTTTTAGCACTAGTAGAAGCAGAAGTAGTAGTAGTAGCAGCATCAGGAGTATAAGTAATAGTAGTAGTAGTAACAGTAGCAGTAGTAGTAGTAGTAGCAGCATCAGGAGTATAAGTAATAGTAATAGTAGTAACAGTAGCAGTAGTAGAAGCAGTAGTAGTAGTAGTAGCAGCATCAGGAGTATAAGTAATAGTAGTAGTAGTAACAGTAGCAGTATAATAGTAGAAGTATGTAACATCAGGGTATAAGTAATAGATAGTAGTAACAGTAGCAAATAGTGAAAGTAGTAGTAGCAGCAGCATCAGGAGTATAAGTAATAGTAGTAGTAGTAACAGTAGCATTAGTAGTAGCAGTAGTAGTAGTAGTAGTAGCAGTAGTAGTAGCAGCAGCATCAGGAGTATAAATAATAGTAATAGTAGTAACAGTACATAAAGAGTATATAGTAGTAGTAGTAGTAAGCAGCATCAGGAGTATAAGTAATAGTAATAGTAGTAACAGTAGCAGTAGTAGTAGTAGCAGCAGCATCAGGAGTATAAGTAATAGTAGTAGTAGTAACAGTAGCAGTAGTAGTAGCAGTAGTAGTAGTAGTAGTAGTAGCAGCAGCATCAGGAGTATAAATAATAGTAGTAGTAGTAACAGTAGCAGTAGGTAGAATACATAGTATAGACAGCAGCATCAGGGTATAAGTAATAGATAGTAAATAGTAACAGTAGCAGTGTGTGGGAGTAGTATAGTAGTAGTAAAGTAGCAAATAATTTGTACAGAATCAGAGTATAAGTAATAGTAGTAGTAGTAGTAACAGTAGCAGTAGTAGTAGTGTAGTAGTAGTAGTAAGTACATCATCAGGAGTATAAGTAATAAATAACAGTAGCATGGAGAACAATAGTAGTATAGCAGCAAACATCAGGATATAAAAATAGTATAGTAGTAACAGTGCAGTATTATTAGCAGTAGTAGTATATTATAGATGTATAGAGACATCAGGGTATAAGTAATAGTAGTAGTAGTTGGTAGTATATAGTTTGATAGTATATAGCAGTAGTAGTAAAAGTAGAGTAGTAAGTAGTACATAGGGATAAGTATAGTATAGTATAACAGTAATGTGATAACAGCATCAGGGTATAAGTAATAGTAATGAACAGTCAGTAGTAACAGTAGTAGTAGTAGTAGAGCACATCGGAATATAATAATAGTAGTAAATAATGAAGCAATAGTAGTAGTAGAGCATGGGTATAAAAATATATAGTAGTATACAGTAGTAAGTTGTAAGCAGCATCAGGTATAGTAATAGTAGTAGTAGTAAATACAGTAGCAGTAGTAAGTGTAGTAGTAGTAGTAGTAGCAACAGCATCAGGGAAATAAAAAATAATAGTAGTATTGGTAACTAAAATAGCAGTGTGTAGTAGTGTAGGGAAATAGTAGTAGTAGCAAATAGTAGTAGCAAAAAGCAGCATCAGGGGTTTTAAGTAAATAGTAGTAGTAGTAACAGTAGTAGTAAAAATCAGTTTTGTAGTATAGTAGTAAAGTGAGTAGATATAAGTAATGGCACATCAGGAGTATAAGTAATAGTATTAGTAGTAGTAACAGTAGAGTGGTAGTAGTAGTAGAGAGTAGTAGTAAGTAGTTTAAGTAGTAAACCCAAGGGTTTGATAAGTAGTAGTAACAAAATCAGGAGTATAAAAAGTAAGTAGGTAGTAGTAGCAAATCGTGTAGAGTATAAAGTAGTAGTAGTAGTATTACAAGGTTTGTAGTAGTAAGCAGCATCAGGGTATAAGTAAATATTAGTAGTAAAGTTGGTAGTAGCAGTATAGTAGCAGTAGTTTTGTAGTATTGTATTGTAGTATAGTATAGGGAGTAGTAGTACAGTAGTGTGTAGTAGTAGTAGTAAAGTAGAGTAGCAGTAGTAAATGTGTAGCAGTAGTAGTAGTAATAGTAAGTGGGGTTAAATATTAGTGTAGTTATAATCAAGTAGTATTGATAAAAATAGTATTATAAAAGTAGGGGAGTAGTAGTAGTAGTGTAATTAATAGTAAGTAAAAAAAATTAAGTAGTATGATATAAATGTGTAAGTGGGTAACAGTAAGTAACAGTGATGGATTAAATAGGGAAAATTTTGGTATATTAGTAGTAGGGAGTAGTAGTAGTAGTATAGTAGACAGTAGTAGTAGTAGGAGTCAGTAGTAGTATAAGTAGTAGTAGTAGTAGTAGTAGTAGTAGAGTATTTTGTAGTAGTAGGATAGTTTAGTAGCAAATAGTAGTAGTAGTAAGTAATAATAGTAGCAGTAATAGTAGTAGTAAGTACAGCAGTAATGATAGTATTAAGTGTAGTTGTATATTAGTATAGTAAGTAGTAGTAGTAGAATATAAATAGTATTAACAGCAAAATGTGAAGTTTTGTTTTGTAGTAGTATATAGTAAGCATAGTAGTAGTAGTAAAAAGTAGTAAATAGTAGTTGATAAGTAAACATGTAGTATGTAGCATAGTAGTAGCAGTAGTATGAGTAGTAGTAGTTAAAAAGGGGGGGTAGGATAGTAGTAGCAGCAGCAGTAGTAGTAATAGTAGCAACAGCAGTATCAGTGGGAGTATGAGAAATAATAGTAGCAGTAGCAGTAGTAGAAACAGTCGTATTATTGAAAATTAGAAATAGTAGTGGCAGTTACGGAGTGACGTAAAAGTAGTAATTTTGCATTATTATTATTATTATTATTATTATTATTATTATTATTATAGGTAGTAGATAGCATGGGAGGGTTTAACCTACTAGTCCGCACCATGAGGGTTTGGGACATGATTTAAATATTTGGGTATTAGTTTTCATTAGGCCGCTCCTGTCTGTGTCCCAACTACTGGACCACTACGACAAGGTCCTGGATGCTCTAGAAGATAAACAGAATGCAGATGTTATATACACAGATTTTGCAAAAGCCTTTGACAAGTGTGACCATGGTGTAATAGCACACAAAATGCGTGATAAAGGAATAACAGGAAAAGTTGGTAGATGGATCTATAATTTCCTAACATGTAGAACACAAAGAGTAGTAGTCAACAGAGTAAAGTCTGAGGCAGCTACTGTGAAAAGCTCTGCTCCACAAGGCGCAGTACTTGCTCCCATCCTATTCCTCATCCTCATATCAGACATTGACAGGGATATAAGCCACAGTGCTGTGTCTTCCTTTGCAGATGACACCCGAATCTGTATGACAGTGTCCACCGTTGAAGACACTGCAAGACTCCAAGCAGACATAAACCAAATCTTTAAATGGGCTGCAGAAAACAATATGAAGTTCAATGATGAGAAATTTCAATTATTCAGATACGGAAAACGTGAAGAAATTAAAATCTCATCGGAGTACAAAACTAATTCCAACCACACAATAGAGCGAAAAACTAATGTCAAAGACCTGGGAGTGATCATGTCAGAGGATCTCACCTTCAAGGACCATAACAAAGTAGCAATTGCATCTGCTCGAAAAATGACAGGATGGATAATGAGAACCTTCAAAACCAGGGATGCCAAGCCCATGTTGACACTTTACAGATCGCTTGTTCTATCTAGGCTGGAATATTGCTGCACTCTAACTGCATCTTTCAAGGCGGGTGAAATTGCTGACCTTGAAAATGTGCAGAGAACCTTCACCGCACGCATAAATGCGATAAACCACCTCAACTAATGGGAACGCTTGAAGTTCCTAAACCTGTACTCTCTAGAACGCAGGCGGGAGAGATACATTATTATATACACATGGAAAATTCTCGAGGGCTTAGTACCAAACTTGCACACAAAAATCACTCCCTACGAAAGCAAAAGACTCGGCAGGCGATGTAACATCCCCCCAGAGAGGAGCAGTGGTGCCACTAGCACGTTGATGGACAACACAATAAGTGTCAGGGGCCCAAGATTGTTCAACTGCCAGCATACATCAGGGGGATTACCAACAAATCCCTGGCTGTCTTCAAGCAGGCACTGGACAGGCACCTAAAGTTGGTACCTGACCAGCCAGGCTGTGGTTCGTACGTTGGACTGCGTGCGGCCAGCAGTAACAGCCTGGTTGATCAGGATCTGGTCAAACAGTAGGCCTGGTCACAGACCGGGCCGCGGGAGCGTTGACCCCTGGAATTCTCTCCAGGTAGACTCCAGGTAGACCGCCGCTTGGCCAGCTGTGGCGCCAACGCCTCCCATATTATTTTCGTCTGCCACAGCTGGTTTAGAGTGGTTGATCCTGCTATATTAAATAAAAAACATTTTATTTCTTTGTGCAGTGTATAAATGTAGTTTAAATGTGGAATTCTTTTTTATAATATTCCAGTAATTAGTATGCAAGAATTGAAGGATATAATAATGTTTTTATAATGTAGTGTAAATGTGCAGTGTTGATGTGACTTTTAGAAAATGTCAAGTCACAGAAGAACCAACAAACCTGGAAAAGAGCCGGGATGGGGGATGGGGGATTGCTTTCAAAATGGTTATTGATCCATCTACCAATTTTTCCTGTTATTCCTTTATCACGCATTTTGTGCGTTATTACATCATGGTCACACTAGTTAAAGGGTTTTGCAAAGTCTGTGTATACTACATCTGCGAGAGCATCCAAGACCTTGTCATAGTGGTCCCTAATAACACCTGGCACCTGGTTTATTATCCAGACTGAAATATCCAGTATGCTCAGTCTCTGATGGAATGAAATGTGGACCTCGTGGCTTGTTGCTGTGTTTGTGGTTGACACAATGACTATGTAGCTCTGGTACTGACTCCTAGTGATATGAACCAATACCACTCTACTTACGATAAGATCAAACCTCCCTTGAACCAGATTATGGATTGCAATTTACAGGGTACATGAGGGGCCCCACTTTACAGTGCTTTGATAATAGGGAGACTGCAAATTATACCCAAAAACTCGTTTATGCAGTTCTTGATTCACTATTACTGCGTCCTCATGCCACCCATCCATTCTCAGTTTGTTTACATCCTTCATGAGCTCCTGATTCTGTCTGAAAAACTTTCTAAAGTTTCCAGCGTTTTAAAGTCATTACATGTTTTATTTACACTCTTTTTGTGTTACAATAACATCTAAGGGTAGTTGTGATAAAACAGGAGTCTCTAAGTGCAAAGCTAGAAGTTATTAAATTCATTGAGCAACGTATGTCTATGGCTGCTATACTACTGATAGTTGTACTTATCTAAATAAACTTACACACTGTACTGGCGTGCAGCATGTACATTAAAAACACTATATGACATTCTTACAAAGTAGAAGTAGCTATGTCAGGCGAGGAAATATCTAAGACGTGTTTCTTTACACCTGTTATCTATGTTCACCCAGGTGGCAGAAAAGTAATTGCACAGAACTACACACCGATAGCACTAACATCCCATATCATAAAAATCTTTGAAAGGATTTTAAGAAGCAAGATCACTAACCACTTAGATACCCATCGATTAAACAACCCAGGGCAACACGGGTTTAGAGCAGGTCGCTCCTGCCTGTCTCAGCTCCTGGACCACTATGACAATATCCTGGATGCTGTAGAGGATAAACAAAATACAGGTGTAGTATACACAGACTTTGCAAAAGCTTTCGATAAATGTGACCATGGTGTAACAGCGCACAAAATGCGTGATAAAGGAATAACAGGAAAAGCTGGTAGATGGATCTATAACTTCCTGACAAGTAGAACACAAAGAGTAATAGTAAACAGAGTAAAGTCCGAGGCAGCTACGGTGAAAAGCTCTGTTCCACAATGCACAGTACTTGCTCCCATCCTATTCCTCTTCCTCATATCTGACATAGACAGAGATGTAAGCCATAGACAGTGTCCTCCATCGACGACACTGCAAGACTCCAAGCAGACATCAACCAAATCTTCAAATGAACCACTCAGAACAATATGAAGTTCAATAAAGAGAAAGTTCAACTACTCAGATATGGAAAACTTGAGGATTCTCTTCCATGATGATTCTCTTCAAATCGCTTGTTCTCTCCTGGCTGGAATACTGCTGTACACTAACGACCCCCTTCAAGGCAGGTGAAATTTCACGATGGCCTGGTGGCAAAAGCTCTCGCTTCACACACGGAGGGCCCGGGTTCGACTCCCGGCGGGGTGGAAACATTTCGACGTGTTTCCTTACACCTGTTGTCATGTTCACCTAGCAGCAAATAGGTACCTGGGTGTTAGTCGACTGGTGTGGGTCGCATCCTGGGCGACAAGATTGAGGACCCCAATGGAAATAAGACAGACAGTCCTCGATGACACACTGGCTTTCTTGGGTTATCCTAGGTGGCTAACCCTCCGGGGTTAAAAATCCGAAGGAAAGAAATCTTATCTTATCACCTAAGTACGATAAGGCACCTAAATTGCTGGGAATGGTTGAAATCGCTTGATTTGTATTCCCTGGAACGAAAGCGAGAGAGATACATGATAATATACACATGGAAAATACTAGTGGGATTAGTACCAAACTTGCACACGAAAATCACTCCCAGTGAAAGCAAAAGACTCTGCAGGAGATGCAACATTCCCCCAATGAAAAGCAGGGGCGCCACGAGTACATTCAGAGACAACACAATAAGTGTCAGGGGCCTAAGACTGTTCAACTGCATTCTGGCATATATAAGGGGTATTACCAATAGTCCCCTGGCTGTTTTCAAGAAGGCACTGGGCAGGCACTTAAAGTCAGTACCTGACCAGCCGGGCTGTGGTTCGTACGTCAGTTTTCGTGCGGCCAGCAGTAACAGCCTGGTTGATCAGACCCTGATGCACCACGAGGCCTGGTCTCAGACCGAACCGCGGGGGCGTTGAACGCCGAAACCATCTCCAGGTATACTCTAGGTATCAGTAAAATGGGTACCTGGGAGTTTGTCGACCGGTGTGGGTCGCATCCTGGGACAAAATTGACCTAATTTGCCTGAAATGCTCTGCATAACAAGCGATTTTCTATATAGTAGTAGGTCATTGATGTCAGCTAGGCCTGTATACCTTGTACATATACTTGTAGTAAATTAAGATATTATTATTATTATTAATACTATACGTATTTAAGAAGCAGTAATAACAATAATCGCTCTGGAGTGCTTTCACTGCCGGATATTACATTATCGTAGACATTATCATTAATACATATATGATTTTTTTTTCAAAATATATAAGAAACACGCTACATATCATATAAATAAAATACTTACAATAATAGTTAAATAAATTTACATCATTGTGAGGTGTGATATATGTGCGGATGTCTTTTTTTTATATTTTTATAATGCACCCCATGGCAAGAATTACGTTTTCTCTGGTTCAACATGTGAGAAACTGTGTATAGTATTACTAGGGAGTAACTGTAGGAAAACATTCCTCTGAAAGTTTTCACTCGGCCTCAGATGAACAGAAAGTAATGCGGTGACGCTCTACACTGCAAACTGGGAAGAATATATTGATGAAACTACTAAAATATAGTGGATAAATCGTGAAATACGGGGGGACGCCATTTTGAATTCATTGAGGAGGACCACTTTGTAATTTTGGCCAGAAATTCGTCGTTTTCCGAGGCTTAATGTGGTACAGGCATCAAAATTACAATGTGAAAAATGGTGATATGTTCTTGCTGAAGAAATGGGGACAATAAATTGGTAGGACATCAAGAAATTTCGGACGTATGGTGGAAAATTAGGGAGGCAGTCATCACCACCCACAGATAAGTCTACCTGGAGTCTACCTGGAGAGAATTCCAGGGGTCAACGCCCCCGCGGCCCGGTCTGTGACCAGGCCTCCTGTTGGACCAGAGCCTGATCAACCAGGCTGTTACTGCTGGCCGCACGAAGTCCAATGTACGAACCACAGCCTGGCTGGTCAGGTACCGACTTTACGTGCCTGTCCAGTGCCTGCTTGAAGACAGCCAGGGGTTTGTTGGTAATCCCCCTGATGTATGTTGGGAGGCAGTTGAACAATCTTGGGCCCCTGACACTTATTGTGTTTCCCTCAACGTGCTAGTGGCACCCCTGCTCTTCATTGGGGGGATGTTATATCGCGCCTGCCGAGTCTTTTGCTTTCTTAGGGAGTGATTTTTGTGTGCAAGTTTGGTACTAAGCCCTCGAGAATTTTCCATGTGTATATAATAATGTATCTCTCCCGCCTGCGTTCTAGAGAGTACAGGTTTAGGAACTTAAAGCGTTCCCAGTAGTTGAGGTGGTTTATCGCACTTATGCGTGCGGTGAAGGTTCTCTGCACATTTTCAAGGTCAGCAATTTCTCCCGCCTTGAAAGGTGCAGTTAGAGTGCAGCAATATTCCAGCCTAGATAGAACAAGCGATCTGTAAATTGTCAACATGGGCTTGGAATCCCTGGTTTTGAAGGATCTCATTATCCATCATGTCATTTTTCGAGCAGATGCAATTGCTACTTTGTTATGGTCCTTGATGGTGAGATCCTCTGACATGATCACTCCCAGGTCTTTGACATTAGTTTTTCGCTCTATTGTGTGGTTGGAATTAGTTTTGTACTCTGATGAGATTTTAATTTCTTCACGTTTTCCGTTTCTGAGTAATTGAAATTGCTCATCATTGAACTTCATATTGTTTTCTGTAGCCCATTTAAAGATTTGGTTTATGTCTGCTTGGAGCCTTGCAGTGTATTCAACGGTAGACACTGTCATACAGATTCGGGTGTCATCTGCAAAGGAAGACACAGCACTGTGGCTTATATCCCTGTCAATGTCTGATATGAGGATGAGGAATAGGATGGGAGCAAGTACTGTGCCTTGTGGAACAGAGCTTTTCACAGTAGCTGCCTCAGACTTTACTCTGTTGACTACTACTCTTTGTGTTCTACATGTTAGGAAATTATAGATCCATCTACCAACTTTTCTTGTTATTCCTTTATCACGCATTTTGTGTGCTATTACACCATATTCACACTTGTCAAAGGCTTTTGCAAAATCTGTGTATATAACATCTGCATCCTGTTTATCTTCTAGAGCATCCAGGACCTTGTCGTAGTGGTCCAGTAGTTGGGACAGACAGGAGCGGC
This sequence comes from Cherax destructor, assembly GCA_009830355.1. Taxonomy (NCBI): domain Eukaryota; kingdom Metazoa; phylum Arthropoda; class Malacostraca; order Decapoda; family Parastacidae; genus Cherax; species Cherax destructor. The sequence goes on from WNWK01014803.1 coordinate 10,309, forward strand.
CTGCTCTAAACCCATGCTGTCCTGGGTTGTGCAATTGATGGGTATCAAGATGGGTGGCGATGTTGCTTCTTAGAACCCTTTCAAAGATTTTTATGATATGGGACGTTAGCGCAATTGGTCTGTGGTTCTTTGCTATTGCTTTACTGCCCCCTTTGTGGAGCGGGGCTATGTCTGTTCTTTTTAGTAGCTGCGGGACGATCCATAGGATGTTAAAAGCATGTGATAGGGGCTTCTTGCATTCTTGATGAACACGGAGTTCCATGAGTCTGGGCCTGGAGCGGAGTGCATGGGCATGTCATTTATTGCCTTTTCGAAGTCATTTGGCGTCGTGGTGATGTCAGAAAGGCATGCGTCTGTCAAGTTCTGTGGCACTCTCATAAAAAATTCATTTAGGTTTTCGATTTTCTGTCTCGTTAGTGGCTCGCTAAAAACTGAGTCATACTGGGACTTAAGTAACTCACTCATTTCCTTGCTGGCATCTGTGTAGGACCCATCCCGTTTAAGTGGGGGCCTAATACTGGTTGTTGTTCTCGACTTTGATTTTGCATAGGAAAATAAATACTTAGGGTTTCTTTCAATTTAATTTATGGCTTTTAGTTCTTCCCGTGTCTCTTGATTCCTGTAAGATTCCTTTAGTTTTAATTCGATGTTTGCTATTTCTCTGACTAGTGTCTCCCTACGTATTTCAGAGATATTGGCCTCCTGTAGCCGCTCCGTCATTCTTTGCCTTCGCCTGTATAGGGATCGCCTCTCTCTTTCTAGTTTGCATCTTTTTATGTAGATTCCAGCTGGCCAGTGTAGTTTCTGTATGGTAAGACTGATGGGTGAACAGGGACAGGGACAGCAGGTGTCGTATGGAAACACGTCCCCAATGTTTTCCAGCCGTACTGGAGGAGATTCGAACCCCGGACCTCAGTGTGTGAGCTGAGTGCGCTAGCGATCGAGCTATGGGACAGGGAAGGGAACACAACTTTGTAGTACCCACAACAGGTGGTCAGGCTTCAAACACCTTTTATTTACAGCAATAAAGGCTAGACCCAGCCGCATGGCGTTGGTTAGCTGAGTAGAGAGAAAAAGTTGTTGGCTTTGATTGTAACCATGTATAAACGTAAGTAAGTAAGTTTACTTACTTACATGATTCATGACCTTTGTAACTTGTGAGTTCATTACCTTTGTAACTTGCTCAGCTATCAAAACTTTGGAGCCCAGTCCCTGGATCCATTATGTACCTCTGTAATCTTTTGACTACCGCCCACAGGATGGGTATGGGCTGCATAATAAAGATATTAAACTGAAACTGTGCTAACTGTGTGACTGCTTGAATCGCTACAGCAGAGCTGGTCTGGATTTAGGAGACAAAAAATCGGCAGTCGGTGACGCCTGTGTGTCATGTGCAGGTTTTTTGTTGTGTGATGTAATGTTGGCTATTAAAAATAAAGAAAATGTCTTTAAAGGTTTACTTAGCTGTTTTAATTTTTAACGTTTAAATAATGGGATGTTAAAGGAACCCCAATGGAGATAAGTCACTTTTCCTGACTTTCTTGGGTTATTCTATGTAATCTACATATAAACAGCTATGTATGATAATTTATGTAACTGAATTAATGTGTATCTGTACCTTAAACCGAATAAATCACAACTACAGCCTATTGATACAGTTAAGAAGATAAATGACTTTTCCTCAACCATAGGATCAAATCTCGCCAGTAAACTCTCAGATACTAATGCCCGAGCGAGTGATTACTTAGATGGGAATTTCCCAACCTCCTTCTGTCTTGCACCAACCGAGCCCACAGAAGTCACCACGATTATTAAGTCACTTAAAAATAAATCTGGAAATCTGGCTCAAGTCCCACCATTATTGTACAAGCTAGCGGCTCATGTTCTTTTACCTGCTATTTCAATACTCATTAACAAATCATTAGAAACCAGCACTTTTCCGGCACTACTCAAGATAGCAAGGGTCACACCAATACACAAAGGTATTGACCCCACAGATGTGAACAACTATAGGCCAATATCAAACTTACTGTTGCTATCCAAAATCTTCGAGAAACTCGTGCACAATAGATTATATTCCTTCATAACAGCGAAAAGCATCCTCAACCCCTGCCAATTTGCCTTCAGGAAAAGCAAAAGCACAAACGATGCAATTGTAAAAATGCTAGACCTGCTTTACACAGCACTTGAAAAAAATTAGTATCCATTAGGACTCTTTATCGACCCAAGGAAAGCTTTTGATACAGTAGACCAACAGCATCCTACTCCACATATTTCAAATCATACTTTACTAACAGACATCAATACGTCTCTATTAAGGACACAACCTCATCAACAAGACCACTGGATACTGGAGTACCACAGGGAAGTGTCCTTGGTCCCCTGCTCTTCCTCTTATACATTAATGATTTTCCTAATGTATCTCAACACCTTAAACCTATTCTCTTTGCTGACGACACGACTTATGTCATCTCCCACCCTAATCTTGCCTCACTCAACACTATTGTTAACGAAGAACTAGTAAAAATATCGACCTGGATGACTGCCAATAAACTTACACATAATACTGACAGAACCTTCTACATTATGTTTGGGAGCAGAACAGGTGATGCCCAACTGAACATTATGATTGACAACACTCATATTGCTAAACATAATGAGGGCAAATTCCTGGGCCTGCACCTTGACAGCAACCTGAAATTCAACACCCATATTCAACACAGAAAAAAAAGTATCCAAAACTGTTGGGATCCTCTCAAAGATATGCTACTACGTACCACAATCAGCCCTACTCACATTATATTATTCACTCATCTGTCCCTACCTCATCTATGCTATTTGTGCCTGGGAATCAACAGCCGCTACCCACCTAAAGCCAATAATAACCCAACAAAAAGCTGCAGTAAGAATTATCAAGCAATCCAATACTAGAGAACCCCTGCCCACCACTCTTCAAAGACCTAAACCTACTCACCGTACAAAACATTCACACTTACTACTGTGCAACCTACATTTACAGAACCATAAATTCTAATATTAACCCTGAACTAAAACACTTTCTTGATAGTTGTGACAGGACCCATAGACACAACACCAGACACAAAAATCTCTGTGACATTCCTCGTGTCCGGCTAAATCTCTTCAAAAATTCAATGTACATAAAAGGGCCTAAAATCTGGAACTCCCTGCCTGAAAATTCTAGAACCACAGACTCGACCACCATTTTCAAAACTACTGTTAAAAAACATCTTATTTCCCTAACACACCCCATCATCAGCTAATAATGTGAAAACCACCTTTTTTTCTTTTTGTATCGTGAAAACATCCAAAACAAAATAGATGTGAGAAATAAATTACCTGTATGAACCTCACTATTGCGTTCATACAAGTAATTTGACTGAGACAAGCGCAATTTCTTCGAGATTCTATGAGTGTTGTGACAACGCCACCATCCTCCCTCCTCAGCAACCTTCAGTCGTCGCTCCAGATCTTCAGACATTTGCATGTGCTGTGACAATTTTATATATATATATATATATATATATATATATATATATATATATATATATATATATATATATATATATATATATATATATATATATATATATATATATATAATTTCCATGGCGGTTGTTAAACTGAAATATGTAATTTTTCAATCTGTTCAAGTCATTTGGTCGAAGCTAACCTACGTATTACTAGAGTAAATTCGTCTAAATGACACTGGCAGCATTCTGGAACGAATGAACCGAGGACCGTATATATAGGAAGTGGAAAATTCTTCCTCCAATTGCGTAAGGCACAAAATGCGACAATGGGCTTAACCTCCAATTACTAAAAAAACGAATAAGAAAAGCTTTATAAAACTGGGATGTTTGAATGTGCGTGGATGTAGTGCGGATGATAAGAAAGAGATGATTGCTGATGTTATGAATGAAAAGAAGATGGATGTCCTGGCTCTAAGCGAAACAAAGCTGAAGGGGGTAGGCGAGTTTCAGTGGGGAGAAATAAATGGGATTAAGTCAGGAGTATCTGAGAGAGTTAGAGCTAAGGAAGGGGTAGCAATAATGTTGAAGGATCAGTTATGGAAGGAGAAGAGGGAATATAAATGTGTAAATTCAAGGATTATGTGGATTAAAATAAGGGTCGGATGCGAAAAGTGGGTTATAATAAGTGTGTATGCACCTGGAGAAGAGAGGAGTGTAGAGGAGAGAGAGAGATTTTGGGAGATGTTAAGCTAATGTATAGGAACCTTTGAACCAAGTGGGAGAGTAATTGTAGTAGGGGACCTAAATGCTAAAGTAGGAGAAACATGTAGAGAGGGTGTAGTAGGTAAGTTTGGGGTGCCAGGTGTAAATGATAATGGGAGCCCTTTGATTGAACTTTGTATAGAAAGGGGTTTAGTTATAGGTAATACATATTTTAAGAAAAAGAGGAAAAATAAGTATACAAGATATGATGTAGGGCATAATGACAGTAGTTTGTTGGACTATTTATTGGTAGATAAAAGACTGTTGAGTAGACTTCAGGATGTACATGTTTATAGAGGGGCTACAGATATATCAGATCACTTTTTAGTTATAGCTACAGTGGGAGTAAAAGGTAGATGGGATACAAGGAAAATAGAAGCAGTAAGTAAGAGAGAGGTGAAGGTTTATAAACTAAAAGAGGAGGCAGTTAGGGTAAGATATAAACAACTATTGGAGGATAGATGGGCTAGTGAGAGTGTAGGTAATGGGGTCGAAGATGTATGGGGTAGATTTAAAAATGTAGTGTTAGAGTGTTCAGCAGAAGTTTGTGGATTACAGGCAGTGGGTGCGGAGGGAAGAAGAGCGATTGGTGGAATGATGATGTAAAGAGAGTAGTAAGGGAGAAAAAGTTAGCATATGAGAGGTTTTTACAAATTAGAAGTGATGCAAGGACTGAAGAGTATATGGAGAGAAAAAGAGAGGTTAAGAGAGTGGTGAAGCAATGTAAAAAGAGAGCAAATGAGACAATGGGTGAGATGTTATCAACAAATTTTGTTGAAAATAAGAAAAAGTTTTGAGTGAGATTAATAAGTTGAGGAAGCCTAGGGAACAAATGGATTTGACAGTTAAAAATAGGAGAGGAGAGTTATTAAATGGAGAGTTAGAGGTATCGGAAGATGGAGGAATATTTTGAGGAGTTGTTAAATGTTGATGAAGACAGGGAAACTGTGATTTCGAGTATAGGGCAAGGAGGAATAACATCTTGTAGGAGTGCGGAAGAGCCAGTTGATGAGTGTGGGGGAAGTTCGTGAGGGGGCAGTGGTGTTGAATGAAAGGGTGTAAGGACAGCTGGGATCTGATGGGAGTATAGGTAGAAAGCTGGTGCTGGAAAAGCAGTTGCTGAGATATGAAGTTCTATGTGAGTGGATTGAAGTTGGTGCTATTATTTAATACATGTATGGAAGAGGGTAAGGTACCTAGGGACTGGCAGAGAGCGTGTATTGTTCCTTTGCATAAAGGCAAAGGGGACAAAAGAGAGTGCAAAAATTATAGGGGAATAAGTCTGTTGAGTATACCAGGTAAAGTGTATGGTAGAGTTATTATTGAAAGAATTAAGAGTAAGATGGAGAGCAGAATAGCAGAGGAACAAGGTGGCTTTAGGAAAGGTAGGGGGTGTGTAGACCAAGTGTTTGCAGTAAAACGTATAGGTGAACAGTATTTGGATAACAGTAAAGAGGTTTTTGTGGCATTTATGGATTTGGAAAAGGCGTATGATAGGGTGGATAGGGGGGCAATGTGGCAGATGTTGCAGGTGTATGGAATAGGAGGTAGGTTACTGAAAGCAGTGAAGAGCTTTTATGAGGATAGTGAGGCTCAGGTTAGAGTGTGTAGGAGAGAGGGAGATTATTTCCCGGTAAAAGTAGGCCTTAGACAGGGATGTGTGATGTCACCGTGGTTGTTCAATATATTTATAGATGGGGTTGTAAGAGAAGTGAATGCGAGGGTCTTGACAAGAGGTGTGGGGTTAAAAGACAAAGAATCAAATACAAAGTGGGAGTTGTCACAGTTGCTTTTGCTGATGACACTGTGCTTTTGGGAGATTCTGAAGAGGAGTTGCAGAGGTTGGTGGATGAATTTGGTAAGGTATGTAAAAGAAGAAAATTGAAAGTGAATATAGGAAAGAGTAAGGTGATGAGGATAACAAAAAGATTAGGTGACGAAAGATTGGATATCAGATTGGAGGGAGAGAGTATGGAGGAGGTGAATGTATTCAGATATTTGGGAGTGGACATGTCAGCAGATGGGTCTATGAAGGATGAGGTGAATCATAGAATTGATGAGGGGAAAAGGGTGAGTGGTGCACTTCGGAGTCTGTGGAGACAAAGAACTTTGTCCATGGTAGTTAAGAGGGGAATGTATGAGAGTATAGTTATACCAACACTCTTATATGGGTGTGAAGCATGGGTGATGAATGTCGCAACGAGGAGAAGGCTGGAGGCAGTGGAGATGTCATGTCTGAGGTTAATGTGTGGTGTGAATATAATGCAGAGAATTCGGAGTTTGGAAATTAGGAGGAGGTGCGGGATTACCAAAACTATTATCCAGAGGGCTGAGGAGGGGTTGTTGAGGTGTTTCGGACATGTAGAGAGAATGGAACGAAATAGAATGACCTCGAGAGTATATAAATCTGTAGTGGAGAGAAGGTGGGGTAGGGGTCAGCCTAGGAAAGGTTGGAGGGAGGGGGTAAAAGAGGTTTTGTGTGCGAGGGGCTTGGATTTCCAGCAAGCATGCGTTTGCGTATTTGATAGGAGTGAATGGAGACAAATGATTTTTAATACTTGACGTGCTGTTGGAGTGTGAGCAAAGTAACATTTATGAAGGGATTCAGGGAAACCGGCAGGCCGGATGGAGATGGGAAGTACAGTGTCTGCACTCTGAAGGAGGGGTGTTAATGTTGCAGTTTTATAACTGTAGTGTAAAGCACCCTTCTGGCAAGACAGTGATGGAGTGAATGATGACGAAAGTTTTTATTTTTCGGGCCACCCTGCCTTGGTGGGAATCGGCCGATGTGTTAATAAAAATTAAAAATATATATATATATAAAACACTATATATATATATATATATATATATATATATATATATATATATATATATATACAGTGGTCCTCGTTTCGGAAATTGTTCCAGAATGCTGTAATGTCACGAACAATTTTCTAAAATAATCACGTAGGTTATTATTTAGACCCAAATACACTTAACAGCACTTGAAAATACATCATAATGTTCGAGTTTGGGCGCCGAGGACCACTGTTATATATATATATATGTCGTGCCGATTAGGTAAAACTGGTCAATTAGCAAGAACTCCTCTAAAATTAAGTCCTTTCTAAAATTTCTCTTATACGTTTAGAGATATATTTTTTCATTTATATTAATGTAAGAATTTACAATTTTGCACCAAGAGAAACTTTGAAAACCTACCTAACCTTATTACAACAAGCGCAATTTAATTTAGCCTAACCCAACTAAATATATTTTAGAACGTTAACATTAATTTAATAATAAACAAACACAACAAATATATTTTTTCGTTATGTTCAGAATGATTTTGGCAAAATTATTGCATACACAAATTTTCACTTGTCTTATATGGCAAGGTGAGCGTTGCTATTTAAGCCAAAATCGCAAGTTTTACCTAATCGGCACGACATATATATATATATATATATATATAATATATATATTATATATATATATATATATATATTATTATATATATATTATATATATATTATATATATAATATATATATATAATATATATATATATATATATATATATATATATATATATATATATATATATATATATATATATATATATATATATATATTAATATGTATATATTAACATATATGTATATATAATCGTATATGTATATATACACGTATATGTATATATACACATATTGATATATACACGTATAAGTATATTACACGTATATGTATATATATCACGATATGTATATATAATATATATATATATATATATATATATATATATATATATATATATATATATATATGTCGTGCCGATTAGGTAAAACTGGTCAATTAGCAAGAACTCATCTAAAATTAAGTCCTTTCTAAAATTTTCTCTTATACGTTTAAAGATATATATTTTTCATTTATGTTAATGTAAGAATTTATAATTTTGTACCAAGAGAAACTTTGAAAACCTACCTAACCTTATTACAACAAGAGCAATTTAATTTAGCCTAATTCAACTAAATATATTTTAGATACGTTAACATTAATTTAATAATAAACAAACACAATGAAATATATTTTTTCGTTATGTTCAGAATGATTTTGGCGAAATTATTGCATACACAAATTTTCACTTGTCTTATATGGCAAGGTGAGCGTTGCTATTTAAGCCAAAATCGCATGTTTTACCTAATCGGCACGACATATATATAAAATTATATATATATATATATATATATATATATATATATATATATATATATATATATATATATATATATATATATATTTTCATTAGGGCGTAATGATAGTAGTTTGTTGGACTATGTATTGGTAGATAAAAGACTGTTGAGTAGACTTCAGGATGTACATGTTTATAGAGGGGCCACAGATATATCAGATCACTTTTTAGTTATAGCTACAGTGGGAGTAAAAGGTAGATGGGATACAAGGAAAATAGAATCAGTAAGTAAGAGAGAGGTGAAGGTTTATAAACTAAAAGAGGAGGCAGTTAGGGTAAGATATAAACAACTATTGGAGGATAGATGGGCTAGTGAGTGTAGGCAATGGGGTTGAAAATGTATGGGATAGATTTAAAAATGTAGTGTTAGAGTGTTCAGCAGAAGTTTGTGGTTACAGGCGAGTGGGTGCGAGAGGGAAGAGGAGCGATTGGTGGAATGATGATGTAAAGAGAGTAGTAAGGGAGAAAAGTTAGCATATGAGAGGTTTTTACAAAGTAGAAGTGATGCAAGGAGGGAAGAGTATATGGAGAGAAAAGAGAGGTTAAAAGAGTGGTGAAGCAATGTAAAAAGAGAGCAGATGAGAGAGTGGGTGAGATGTTATCAGCAAATTTTGTTGAAAATAAGAAAAAGTTTTGGAATGAGATTAATAAGTTGAGGAAGCCTAGAGAACAAATGGATTTGACAGTTAAAAATAGGAGAGGAGAGTTATTAAATGGAGAGTTAGAGGTATCGGGAAGATGGAGAGAATATTTTGAGGAGTTGTTAAATGTTGATGAAGACAGAGAAGCTGTGATTTCGTGTGTAGGGCAAGGAGGAATAACATCTTGTAGGAGTGTGGAAGAGCCAGTTGTGAGTGTAGGGAAGTTCGTGAGGCAGTTGGTAGAATGAAAGGGGTAAGGCAGCTGGGATTGATGGGATAAAGATAGAAATGTTAAAAGCAGGTGGGGATATAGTTTTGGAGTGGCTGGTGCTATTATTTAATAAATGTATGGAAGAGGGTAAGGTACCTAGGAATTGGCAGAGAGCGTGTATTGTTCCTTTGTATAAAGGCAAAGGGGACAAAAGAGAGTGCAAAAATTATAGGGGAATAAGTCTGTTGAGTGTACCTGGTAAAGTGTATGGTAGAGTTATTATTGAAAGATTTAAGAGTAAGACAGAAAGTAGGACAGCAGATGAACAAGGGGGCTTTAGGAAAGGTAGGGGGTGTGTAGACCAAGTGTTTACAGTGAAACATATAGGTGAACAGTATTTGGATAAGGGTAAAGATGTTTTTGTGGCATTTATGGATTTGGAAAAGGCGTATGATAGGGTAGATAGGGGGGCAATGTGGCAGATGTTGCAGGTGTATGGAATAGGAGGAAGGTTACTGAAAGCAGTGAAGAGTTTTTATGAGGATAGTGTATCTGGTGTAGGTCAAGGCAGCCTTCACTTGTGTCTGGTGTAGGTCAAGGCAGCCTTCACTTGTGTCTGGTGTAGGTCAAGGCAGCCTTCACTTGTGTCTGGTGCAGGTCAATACAGCCTTCACTTGTGTCTGTAGGCAATACAGCCTTCACTTGTGTCTGGTGTAGGTCAAGGCAGCCTTCACTTGTGTCTGGTGCAGGTCAATACAGCCTTCACTTGTGTCTGGTGCAGGTCAATACAGCCTTCACTTGTGTCTGGTGTAGGTCAATGCAGCCTTCACTTGTGTCTGGTGTAGGTCAAGGCAGCCTTCACTTGTGTCTGGTGTAGGTCAAGGCAGCCTTCACTTGTGTCTGGTGCAGGTCAATACAGCCTTCACTTGTGTCTGGTGTAGGTCAATACAGCCTTCACTTGTGTCTGGTGTAGGTCAATCAGCTTCACTTGTGTCTGTGTAGGTCAAGTCAGCCTTCACTTGTGTCTGGTGTAGGTCAAGGCAGCCTTCACTTGTGTCCGGGTTAAGTTATATTTGGTTTCATGGATTTCTTGCCTTTTTTTTATTTTAATTCTTTGTCTTCGTTTCTTTCCAACATTCTTTCCGGTTTAATTTGTCATGCACTTAGATTAGACACGGTATTTTCCGCCCCGACGTTTCGCTCATGGTGGAGCTTCACCCACTACTGAAGCCACGGCTTCATATTCTTGCCCAAGAATACGAGTCCAACGTATACTCTTGTGTCTTATGTTTATTTTCTCATAAAATTTATTTTGTTGACTATATTTTCACGTATTATCTTTTCTAACCTTACCATTACTGTTTCATTTAAACTTATTAATAATAAGTCAGTATTTATGGTAGCTAAGCTTGAGGCCACAGTGACAACTGTGTTTGTGGTAGCTATAATGTTTGTTACTACCAGCGAGTTATTGTGGTAGCTGTAATTGTTGTTTCTACCAGCGAGTTATTGTGGTAGCTGTAATTGTTGTTTCTACCAGCGAGTTATTGTGGTAGCTGTAATTTTTGTTTCTACCAGCGAGTTATTGTGGTAGCTGTAATTGTTGTTTGTACCAGCGAGTTATTGTGGTAGCTGTAATTGTTGTTTCTACCAGCGAGTTATTGTGGTAGCTGTAATTGTTGTTTCTACCAGCGAGTTATTGTGGTAGCTTTAATTGTTGTTATTACCAGCGAGTTATTGTGGTAGCTGTAATTGTTGTTTCTACCAGCGAGTTATTGTGGTAGCTGTAATTGTTGTTATTACCAGCGAGTTATTGTGGTAGCTATAATGTTTGTTACTACCAGTGAGCTACTGTGGTAACTGTAATTGTTGTTATTACCAGCGAGTAATTGTGGTAGCTGTAATTGTTGTTTCTACCAGCGAGTTATTGTGGTAGCTGTGATTGTTGTTTCTACCAGCGAGTTATTGTGGTAGCTGTAATTGTTGTTATTACCAGCGAGTTATTGTGGTAGCTATAATGTTTGTTACTACCAGTGAGCTACTGTGGTAACTGTAATTGTTGTTATTACCAGCGAGTAATTGTGGTAGCTGTAATTGTTGTTTCTCTGGAAATATATAAAAACTCGCCTGAGTGATGATTCACTTAGTTGAGAGTTTGGTCATTTGGAAAACTCCTTCTACTAGTAATCCTTTAAAAGAATTATGATTTGCAGTCACTACGCGTTCCGAGAAAGATATCCACGTGATATATAATTAAGTATCCTTGAAGGGGACATCACATCATAATAAAGAAACGCGTGAAAAACCAAGGTATTATTGAGTCCACGTTGTCTCAGTCTCTTAACAACACGAACGTTCTGCTAACAAAGTCTTACGTAGTCTGCGACCTTCAGACCAGTGAAGATCCTACCTGCTATTTTTTTTTTATGTACGTGAGGATTCCACTCGGTCCACCTGGCAATTCCACCATTTTTTGCGCTGTTTTTCATGTGATATTTCATGACCTGCAAAGGAGAACTGATGTCCGGGGACAGATACAATCAGAAGCCAGCTCGTGTTGCCGTGGAGACGAGGCATGTGAAGACTTAGTATCATTTGTTATAGCAGTGATTATATGTAGCTTGTTGACTTACTCATAACACTCTAGGTTCCGTGTATTACACTTAGCTAGTTTATTTTGGAAATGTTAGGTGATACTAAGTGATAGTTAATTCTGGAGAAAAGTGATGTGTTTGACACCATTAATGAGTACGGAGCAGCACTGGTAATTTCTGACATTGTTACTTTTTGTTCCACAGAGTTCCTCTTCAGACTTTGTTCCTGCCATGTAGTAAAGGTCAGTAACACTGACGCTCTCTCTCGCTCTCTCTCTCTCTCTCTCTCTCTCTCTTCTCTTCTCTCTCTCTCCTCTCTCTCTCTCTCTCTCTCTCTCTCTCTCTCTCTCTCTCTCTCTCTCTCTCTCTCTCTCTCTCTCTCTCTCTCTCTCTCTCTCTCTCTCTCTCTCTCTCTCTCTCTCTCTCTCTCTCTCTCTCTCTCTCTCTCTCCACCCAAGGAGTTTTACTGGGTTACATTAAGAGTTCCTACCTTTATATACATGTACAAGCCATGTGGCCATTAAATACCTCAACCCGTTTGAAAGCCTTTCATTGAACAGGGAAGACGATGCAGTTGGAGCCACCTGTGTGGCTCACATTTGGTCAACTCACTATATTTCAACAATGTCGCGACGCTGTACCAACATGTTCCAGAATCGAGTCATTCTAGGACTGAACGTCTCAGATGAACTCATTTTTTTTTGAGAAAGGTACAGCCAGAATGTAGCTCTTGTTCGTTGCCCGTCTTGTGGTACACTTCAGGCCCACTAAAATACCTAATTCTTGGGATATTATTAGTGTCTTCCTGAGTGAAAACCGAGAGAAAATAATTATTAAAAATAGAGCACATTTCATTCTCTTTGTCAGTAAGATACCCATAATTATTTTTAAGGGGACCTATCTTATCTCTAACTTTTGTTCTATACACCTGGAAAAAACTTTTTGGGTTAGTTTTCGAATCCCTAGCAACTTTAATTTCGTAGTCCCGTTTAGCTTTTCTTATCCCCTTTTTAACGTCCCTCTTAATGTCAATATACTGATTCATAAGATGACCCTCACCTCTTTTGATATGCCTATAAATTCCTTTCTTCTGCCCTAAAAGATATTTGAGCCTATTATTCATCCATTTTGGGTCATTTCTATTCGATCTAATTTCTTTATATGGATAAATGTTCTTTGGGCAGCATGTATAGTGTTCAGAAAACTGTCATATTGATAGCTCTCTTCATTACCCCAGTCCACAGATGATAAGTGTTCTCTAAGTCTATTGTAATCTGCTAAGCGAAAATCTGGGACTGTTGCTGAGTTATCCCTACTATGAAACTTCCATTCAATGCCAAAGGTAATTGATTTGTGGTCGCTTGCGCCGAGTTCCTCTGTAATTTCTAAATTATTAACAAGGGTTTCCTTGTTTGCCAGAACTAAGTCAAGCAGGTTATTTCCCCTTGTAGGTTCTGACACAAACTGCTTCAAAAAACAATCTTGAACTACTTCTAAGAAGTCGTTAGATTCTAAATTCCAGGTCAAAAAATTCCAATCAATCTGACTAAAGTTGAAGTCTCCCAGAATAACTACGTTATCGTGCATTGTGGCCTTAACAATTTCCTCCCATAGTAGTCTCCCTTGGTCCCTATCTAAGTTTGGGGGACGGTATATCACACCTAAAATCAATTTTTCATGCCCCTCTGAAAATTCTATCCAGACAGACTCTGTATGTGTTATTTCAGACTTTATTCCCTTTTTTATGCAACAGTTCAAGCGATCTCGGAACTTCTGTCTACTTGGAACAATTTAAAACCCTGTATATGACATTCTTATGTTTAGATTTAGAAAGGATATAGGAAAGTATTGGTTTGGAAATAAGGTAGTTGATGAGTGGAACAGTCTGCCTAGTAGGGTTATTGAAGCTAGAACCTTGGGTAGTTTCAAATTTAGGTTGGATAAATTCATGAGTGAGAGGGGTTGGATTTGAGTGGGAATTGCACATGAGTAAATAGAATTATCAAAGCTTATTTCTTGGGTAGCATTTAAGATTGGGTTGAACAAATATCTTGTTAGTGGGATGGAATGTGAAGGACGTGCCTAGTATGGGCCAACAGGCCTGCTGCAGTGTTCCTCCTTTTGTGGAGAAAATTCTCCAAAGGAGGGGGGTATGCGCCCTTACTACCCTTGTTAAGGGCCCTCACCCTTTCCTCCCTTAGGAAGGGGCCAGACGAGGCGAGTCTGGGTGCATAAACAAAATAACTCAGACCAGATGTACTGACCACAGTGTGTCACGTGGTCTGACCAAGTAGCAGCGAGTGTATGTGACTTAATAGACATTTGAGATAAATGTAACTCTTTGCCGTAACAGGAAGATTACAATAAACTGTTGTATTAGTTTCTACACTTGAAAATTACAATCATGTGTTCCAGTGATTGAAATTTAGGGAACACAAACATTTTAATTGCCACTTGTAGCAATATGTAGCAATGTTGAACTTGTGCTGATGTCAGCGATCAAGTCCCACGAGGCGATTAGATTGAATTCTGCCACCGAAAGGACGGGAGCTACGGCGCGGTGTATAACCAACAAAGACATTAGTCGTACGCATCCGTTATTCTAATTTAATCTCCACTAACGTCGGGAAATAAGATAAGAACTCTGTTCCAGCGCGTTTAGTGAATAAATCGCGTTATATTCAGAAGTGTGCGCAGCTTCTGATTACTGCAAGACAAATGTAGAAACAATCGCAAGTGAACTCCATCGAAACAAGATGGTGACTCTTCAGCGGCATTCTACAATCAAGACAGCATTTCCGCCGTATATGGTGGAGCCAACACCATCGCTCAAAGTTACACGAGCAAGGTATGTTTTTATGTTCTTGTCAGACAGGGGACTGCGCAGTTCTTGAATTTCAAGAACATCAAAATTTACCTATTGACGGTGGTTATGCGTGGACTTTTAAGTCCAAACACGTGAGTGTAAATTCAGTCTGGAGTTAATGACTGAAGATATGATCATACGCTCCTTTAGGGGCAATAATTATACTCACTTGATGTTTACCTTACAGCCCTGTGGAGAATGAGGCCATAGATGTTTGCCCTGAGAAGGTGTTGGGGATGACTGCGACATCTTGTATTCATCAATAAGCTAAGTAGCAAGTTATAAAGTTCATTTTATCGTAGGAGCACATTCCTCCACACCTTTCTTAAATTATGATCGCTCACCCTAAGCTCCACTGTAATAAAGTTATAATCGCTCACCCTAAGCTCCGCTGTAATAAAGTTATAATCGCTCGCCCTAAGCTCCTCTGTAATGAAGTTATAATCGCTCGCCCGAAGCTCCGCTGTAATGAAGTTATGATCGCTCGCCCTAAGCTCCGCTGTAATGAAGTTATGATCGCTCGCCCCTAGCTCGGCTGTAATGAAGTTATGATCGCTCGCCCCTAGCTCCGCTGTAATGAAGTTATGATCGCTCGCCCATAGCTCGGCTGTAATGAAGTTATGATCGCTCGCCCCAAGCTCTGCTGTAATGAAGTTATGATCACTCGCCCCTAGCTCCGCTGTAATGAAGTTATGATCGCTCGCCCCTAGCTCCGCTGTAATGAAGTTATGATCGCTCGCCCCTAGCTCCGCTGTAATCTCCAGATTATTACCGAGGGTGTCCGTGTTTGCCAGAACTATGCAGGTTATTTCACCTCGTTATTTCTTTCACGAATTTATTTACAAGTCAGTTATGGATTACCTGGAGAAAGTCGTTTGACTTTTGTTTCCTAGTCAAAGAATTCCTGTCATTTTAACTAAAATAAAAATCATGAAGGATTAGTACGTTATTGTGTTAATTTTTCCACTTTAATCTACCTTGTCCATAATTACTATCGTATTTGCTTTGTCCGTTTCGTAAGGTGAAGTCCAGGATCTTTCCTAAGCATCGCTAACACCTCTACAACACTATCGTCCTTAAAAATTTGTTAAGTTATTCCATGATTTAAGGAAAGATCCTGGACATCACTTTACGAAACAGACAAAGTAAATGCGATAGTAATTATGGACAAGGTAGATTATAGTGGAAAAATGAACATGTTATTAGAAGACGAGGGAACTTACGTGCCTCTTAATTTCCTCCCAAAGAAGTTTCCCTTGCCCGTGTTTATGTCCATGATTTGGCTATAGTTTGCTCATTCGCTGACTGTCACCTAGCAGCAGCCTCTCCAGAACACCATCGACCGTGCGTACCACTGAGCCACGCTCTGTTATCCTTAATAATGCGTTATACCTGTATGGTTCCAGTATCCCTGAACAGGATATGGTCAAGTTCCTCGGCCTCCTGTTTGATAGACGGCTGTCTTGAAACCTCACATATCCTCCTGAAGGTAGCTTGCCACAGCCGGCTGAACGCCTTTATAACCCTTGTTATCTTTCATAATCTTATCTAAATTGAACTACGGCGACCAGCTGTATACTGAAGCTTCTCCCAATACTCTTTCTAAACTTGATTCCATCCATCATCAAGGGTTACGTGTGTGTCTAGAAGCTGTCGTTCTTCCCTGCTTAAGAGCCTATAAGAAAAGGTGAATGTTCTATCTTTGCAAGATCGTCATGATGCTCATAGTTTCTGTTATTTCGTCAACTCTCATGACCTTCATGGTTCTTGTTCGTATACGATGATTGATAAATGAGACACTTGTACAACATTTGGGTATCTTAATTCTGGAAATATTTCCAGAATAAAGATACCCAAATGTTTCATGAGTCTTACTTATCAACTTGTCCATTTTCTACAACCATTTATGCAAACAAAAGAATATATGGATGGCAGTAGAACCTCTCTGCTTGATCTCCGACCCTTATTACCAAGCCTCTTTCTTCACCGTATTCACTCTCTATTAGCTTCCCTTAATTTACCTCCTCTGTGTGTCCATCCAGCATCTTACTTTTCTCTTCCGCCTTGGGAACTTCCGAAGATTCGTGTTTTTTCTTTCCCAGTTCCATCTATGAAAGTTCAAATACTGCAGCTTCACGCTCACTCTTTCTTAACTATTTTCATTCTCATTCTCATGCCATTGTTTGAGAATGATAATTGTGTCGGTTTACAGCAGTTTTTCTGGACGGAGTTATGCAAGATACGTGTGCGTCTTTGCGTTTGTGTTTACTCACCTCTTTAGGGTTGCAGTGGTCGAATCATAGCTCCTGGCCCCGCCTCTTCGCTGGTCGCTACGAAGTCCACTCTCTCCTTGCTCCACGAGCTTTATCATAAGAACATAAGAACATAAGAAAGAAGGAACACTGCAGCAGGCCTACTGGCCCATGCGAGGCAGGTCCAAATCTCCAACGGCTTAAGCCCCGACCCAGCCAGGTCAGGTTACATTCACTTAAGGAGGGAACACTGCATCTGACCTAGCACAGGCTAGTCAGGACCAACTCACACCCAACCGCACCCACTCATATAATTGTCTAGTTGACCACCTGGTCAGCCGACCACCTGGTCAGGTCACTTCCACTTAAGGAATTAGTACAGCTACTGACCTGGTAATACAAGCTAGTCAGGTCCAAATTCACACCCATCCACACCCACCCATGTATTTATCTAACCTATTTTTAAAACTACACAACGTCTTAGCATCTATGACGGGACTCGGGAGTTTGTTCCACTCATCCACAACTCTATTACCAAACCAGTGCTTTCCTATATCCTTCCTGAATCTGAACTTTTCCAACTTGAAACCATTGCTGCGAGTCCTGTCTTGGCTGGATATTTTCAGCACGCTATTTACATCCCCTTTATTTATTCCTGTTTTCCATTTATACACCTCAATCATATCCCCCCTAATTCTACGCCTTTCTAGAGAGTGCAGATTCAGGGTCCTCAGTCTATCCTCATAGGGAAGATTTCTGATACATGGGATCAACTTTGTCATCCTCCTTTGTACGTTTTCCAGTGCATTTATATCCATTCTGCGCGTACTCATCTAATTGTACTCACCTAACTGTGGTTGTTTGTACTGACTGGGGTCTAGATAAGTTACCATCCACTGACTGGGGTCTAGATAAGTTACCATCCACTGACTGGGGTCTAGATAAGTTACCATCCACTGACTGGGGTCTAGATAAGTTACCATCCACTGACTGGGGTCTAGATAAGTTACCATCCACTGACTGGGGTCTAGATAAGTTACCATCCACTGACTGGGGTCTAGATAAGTTACCATCCACTGACTGGGGTCTAGATAAGTTACCATCCACTGACTGGGGTCTAGATACGTTACCATCCACTGACTGGGGTCTAGATAAGTTATCATCCACTGACTGGGGTCTAGATAAGTTACCATCCACTGACTGGGGTCTAGATAAGTTACCATCCACTGACTGGGGTCTGGATAAGTTACCATCCACTGACTGGGGTCTAGATAAGTTACCATCCACTGACTTGGGTCTAGATAAGTTACCATCCACTGACTGGGGTCTAGATAAGTTACCATCCACTGACTGGGGTCTAGATAAGTTACCATCCACTGACTGGGGTCTAGATAAGTTACCATCCACTGACTGGGGTCTAGATAAGTTACCATCCACTGACTGGGGTCTAGATAAGTTACCATCCACTGACTGGGGTCTAGATAAGTTACCATCCACTGACTGGGGTCTAGATAAGTTACCATCCACTGACTTGGGTCTAGATAAGTTACCATCCACTGACTGGGGTCTAGGTAAGTTATCATCCACTGACTGGGGTCTAGATAAGTTATCATCCACTGACTGGGGTCTAGATAAGTTACCATCCACTGACTGGGGTCTAGATAAGTTACCATCCACTGACTGGGGTCTAGATAAGTTATCATCCACTGACTGGGGTCTAGATAAGTTACCATCCACTGACTGGGGTCTAGATAAGTTACCATCCACTGACTGGGGTCTAGATAAGTTACCATCCACTGACTAGGGTCTAGATAAGTTACCATCCACTGACTAGGGTCTAGATAATGCGACAGTTTGCGAGGCATTGTGAGTGAGGATCTTCACCAGTCTGGTCATCAGAGTGAAGTAGGTAAGTTTCCCTCACATTGTCTACTTTTGTGCAAGATTATCATCTCATTTTTATATGCAAGTACATGACAGTTTGAGTCTCAAGGTCACGGACATAGTCTGACTGCAGCGAGGATCACCTGGAGGATATCTCTTGTCAAGCTGATTGATTTCGAAGGTTTCATAGGAGGAAATATTCTATTAGCAGGCCTTGGTTGAGAGAATACCTCCGGGATCACAGGAAGACAGTGACTGGTCACACCACAAACTGTGGTTTTGGACTAGATAACAGTCTTTGTTGTGTAGACGATGATTGTCGTCCTGTGATTTCCTCTCCAAGATCAGCATTACTGGTATCCTTCAGCTGCTCAGTGTCGATACAGTGAGTTCTGAGTAGGAAGCTCAACACTGTTGAAAACTTCCAGGATGCAATCACTGTCAGTGAAGCTTTTTTCTTTGGTTCAGTGTTAGCAACTTGTCTAGCATGGGAGTCAACTACTGTCGCTCTCTGATACTCAGCGTCTTACAGTACAACCAAACAAACATTAATATTGATGGCGAGGAAAGAGTTCAGGTTATACCTTATGGGACAATTGATTATCCAGATATGTGCTGATCATTGTGTTGGCCAGCAGAGGTATTCCCTATAACCTAAATCATCATCCCCATTACCCAAGACCTCATCGACTCTAAACAGGTATCCCCGTATCCCAATACCCTAGTTCCCAGTTCCACAAAGATCCGAAAGAGATATAACCAGTATCCCATAACATTCATTCCCTTGTGTCTCAATGATCAGAAATAGGAATCCCCTCTAATCCAAAACCTCGGATCCATGAATCTCAATGATCGGAGACTGGTATCCTCCGTAACTTTAAAATCTCAACCTCCTATACCTCGAAGTTAGAGAAGTATCCTCGTACTTAACCACAATTCCTAATTAGTCAAAGATCAGAGAGAGGTATACACAGTATCCCAATGTATGTAAATGATCCGAGAGAGGTATCCCTAGTAGTACTCAACACCAGTTTCCTGTACCCAGATGATCCGAGAGAGTATCCCATATACTCCAAATCCCCAGTCCCTTTTGTTCAAATGCACTGAACAACAAAATAATATTGTGGGTCTGCCACTGAGATCAGTGAAGGGGATCAAATGTAATGTGTACATGATGATTCCAAATTTGAAGTCAAAATTGAGCTGAAAGTCAGGATTTTTAGTTATTAGAAAACATGTAATTTCAAGAACAGTTTATAAATCATGTTCAATCAAAATTTACGGACAGGTAATATAAGGAGTCTTAAAAATTTATTTTATCTTATAAAGTAACTGTTAAAGAATGCTTCTAGGACATTAAGAAACATTCTTACTGGAACAAAACAAAAAAAAAGTTTTAAGCATTTGGCTTTATGCTTATGACTGACAGTGGTGTCTCTCTGAAGACACCGACAGTGGTCTCCCATCACGCTGGGACTGCAACGTCCCTGATAGCGTACCTTCCCATCATGCTGGGACTGCAACGTCCCTGATAGTGTACCTTCCCATCACGCTGGGACTGCAACGTCCCTGATAGCGTACCTTCCCATCATGCTGGGACTGCAACGTCCCTGATAGTGTACCTTCCCATCACGCTGGGACTGCAACGTCCCTGATAGCGTACCTTCCCATCATGCTGGGACTGCAACGTCCCTGATAGTGTACCTTCCCATCACGCTGGGACTGCAACGTCCCTGATAGCGTACCTTCCCATCATGCTGGGACTGCAACGTCCCTGATAGCGTACCTTCCCATCACGCTGGGACTGCAACGTCCCTGATAGCGTACCTCCCATCACGCTGGGACTGCAACGTCCCTGATAGCGTACCTCCCCATCACGCTGGGACTGCAACGTCCCTGATAGCGTACCTTCCCATCACGCTGGGACTGCAACGTCCCTGATAGCGTACCTTCCCATCACGCTGGGACTGCAACGTCCCTGATAGCGTACCTTCCCATCACGCTGGGACTGCAACGTCCCTGATAGCGTACCTTCCCATCACGCTGGGACTGCAACGTCCCTGATAGCGTACCTTCCCATCACGCTGGGACTGCAACGTCCCTGATAGCGTACCTTCTCATCACGCTGGGACTGCAACGTCCCTGATAGCGTACCTTCCCATCACGCTGGGACTGCAATGTCCCTGATAGCGTACCTTCCCATCACGCTGGGACTGCAACGTCCCTGATAGCGTACCTTCCCATCACGCTGGGACTGCAACGTCCCTGATAGCGTACCTTCCCATCACGCTGGGACTGCAACGTCCCTGATAGCGTACCTTCTCATCACGCTGGGACTGCAACGTCCCTGATAGCGTACCTTCCCATCACGCTGGGACTGCAACGTCCCTGATAGCGTACCTTCCTTCACGCTGGGACTGCAACGTCCCTGATAGCGTACCTTCCCATCACGCTGGGACTGCAACGTCCCTGATAGCGTACCTTCCTTCACGCTGGGACTGCAACGTCCCTGATAGCGTACCTTCCCATCACGCTGGGACTGCAACGTCCCTGATAGCGTACCTTCCCATCACGCTGGGACTGCAACGTCCCTGATAGCGTACCTTCCCATCACGCTGGGACTGCAACGTCCCTGATAGCGTACCTTCCCATCACGCTGGGACTGCAACGTCCCTGATAGCGTACCTTCCCATCACGCTGGGACTGCAACGTCCCTGATAGCGTACCTCCACTACACTGGTATCCTGACGAAACCTTTCACAAAGCTCATGACTAACAATAACAAGATTGGATGGAAAAAAATCCAGGTGTGAATGAAGAAAATGCGTTGTCAGAGACATAAGTCGAAGCAGTGTTCTATGCGCGTGTATTCTGTTTTGTACTAACTCGCCTTTTATGTGTCTTCCCAGGGAATTCTGGACAACCTGTTTGAAAGCGTCCCATGCAGCCAGCTCCAGTGAGGTCAGTTTTGATAAGATGACTGGGCCGGATAACAACTCCTCCGAATTTTTCTTTATTGTAAAGAAATTCTGAACCTTCACCATCTATAGCCTTTTCAAAATTTTTCATTAGGCCTAACCTTATATGCAATGATAGAAAAATATATTTTAAGGATGTACCAATGGCATATGTTGTATGAAGAATTGAAGTAGTTATCATTGTTAAGACTATTCCATAAATAATGAAAGCGATTGTATTTTGTATAACCAAGTTGGAGACTAATTATTAACCCAACCATTTTGAGGTCACCACAAATATTCTATGTCTGAGTTTAGTTTCCATGAACCACTGGCACAGATGACCTTTCATTGCCGTTGTGAAGGGGCACTATTTTCAAACTGACCTTGCTGGAATCCATAAATAGTCTCCATCAGAATGGTGTTTA
The DNA here is from genome assembly GCA_009830355.1 of Cherax destructor. Taxonomy (NCBI): domain Eukaryota; kingdom Metazoa; phylum Arthropoda; class Malacostraca; order Decapoda; family Parastacidae; genus Cherax; species Cherax destructor. The sequence goes on from WNWK01014803.1 coordinate 32,628, forward strand.
TAACCCAGTTCCTTCATGAGATCGTTCACTTCAGTGCAGAAGCCCATCATTCACTTCAGTGCAGAAGCCCATCATTCACTTCAGTGCAGAAGCCCATCATTCACTTCAGTGCAGAAGCCCATCATTCACTTCAGTGCAGAAGCCCATCATTCACTTCAGTGCAGAAGCACATCATTCACTTCAGTGCAGAAGCACATCATTCACTTCAGTGCAGAAGCCCATCATTCACTTCAGTGCAGAAGCACATCATTCACTTCAGTGCAGAAGCACATCATTCACTTCAGTGCAGAAGCACATCATTCACTTCAGTGCAGAAGCACATCATTCACTTCAGTGCAGAAGCACATCATTCACTTCAGTGCAGAAGCACATCATTCACTTCAGTGCAGAAGCACATCATTCACTTTAGTGCAGAAGCACATCATGCACTTCAGTGCAGAAGTACATCATTCACTTCAGTGCAGAAGCACATCATTCTCTGTTTGATAGAATGTCGCCAGATTAGTATGGTGTGCTCGCAAAACATATATTTGTGTTCTTTCTGCTAAGAGGTTACTCTCTTGTTAGTGCAATCAAAGTCGTCTGTTTTGATAGCTCAGTGTCCCTGACAAGGTCACTCAACTCCAGTAGAGTGATTAAGTGAGGTCGTTGCAAAGTCTCAGATTCTGGTGGTTCATTAAGACCAGTGTTACCAGTGTCTTCACAACCGTCACGTTCAGTGTTACCAGCAACAGCTGGAACAGGTATAGCAATATCATAACTATGTGACGCAGGTTTTAATGTTGACTAACAATGTGGATATGTTATCCTGTTGTTGTTTTCCTTCAGTAAACCAGCCACATTAACTATGCACAAGTAACAATCATTCAGGGGATTTTTCGGTTCTCGCCTCACCATTGAGATTGCAACTTGCACTGATATACCTTCCTCATTCAACGACTGTGTCACGTGGTATATACTTGCCACATACATCCAGAAGCTTTCCGCAGCCTCCTCTCTTAATGTTAATCTGAATGTGAAAGAGATATTTCATCTAATAAATAAAAAAGCAGCGAGTGTAAATATGGATATGGAAAACAACCATTGTGAAAAAATATCGAACATCCAAGCGCGTTTATGATTTCTCACATTATCAAGGACATGTGATTTCTCACATTATCAAGGACATGGCGATTTCTCACATTATCAAGGACATGGCGATTTCTCACATTATCAAGGGCATGGCGATTTCTCACATTATCAAGGGCATGGCGATTTCTCACATTATCAAGGGCATGGTGATTTCTCACATTATCAAGGGCATGGTGATTTCTCACATTATCAAGGACATGGTGATTTCTCACATTATCAAGGACATATGATTTCTCACATTATCAAGGACATGTGATTTCTCACATTATCAAGGACATGTGATTTCTCACATTATCAAGGACATGTGATTTCTCACATTATCAAGGACATGTAATTTCTCACATTATCAAGGACATGTGATTTCTCACATTATCAAGGACATGTGATTTCTCACATTATCAAGGACATGTGATTTCTCACATTATCAAGGACATGTGATTTCTCACATTATCAAGGACATGTGATTTCTCACAGGAGCCTATACCTGGCCATACCTTGAAAGCTAGATTTACGGGACCCATGCAAATTGTAAGTAAATTATCTGATGTAAATTATGTGGTATCTCCCCTTGACAAGACCTCAAAAAGTAAAACTTACCACATTAATCAAATTAATGCATTTAATACACCAGATAAAGTCCCAGTAATGACTCTGTCCTCTGCCTCTGATGACCCTGAATCTTTGTACTCTGACATTAATGTCAAGCTTCCCAATTCGGTCCTCCTCAAGGACCCTAACCCTTTAATGTTGAGGCTGACTAAAAATCAAATAACTAGTTTAACTGCGCTCTTACAGTCTTATCCTGATATTATTTCGGATGTGCCGAAAAAATGTACACTAGGATATCATGATATAGATGTTGGAAACTCTAAACCTATTAAACTCTCCCCCTACAGAGCTAATCCTGAAAAACAGAGGCTATTTCAACAGGAGGTAGAATTTCTGTTAGAGCATGGGTTAGTGGAGGAGTCATCTAGTCCATGGGCTTCACCGTGCATCCTTGTTAATAAAGCTGATGGAGGGTTTCGAATGTGTACAGACTACCGTAAGGTGAATAAGGTCACAGTTGCAGATGCTTATCCTCTGCCACGTCTGGATGACGTAATCGACTTTGTGGGTAAGGCTACTTTTGTATCCAAATTGGACCTCCTTAAAGGTTACTATCAAGTACCTTTAACAGATAAGGCGAAGGAAATCTCTGCCTTCGTAATTCCAGGAGGTCATTATCAGTATACAGTGACCCCCTTCGGAATGAAAATCTCGCCTGCATCATTCCAGAGACTTATCCATTAAGCTATTAAAGGACTTGAAGGCACGGCCGCTTACCTAGATGATATAGTTGTTGTGTCGGACTCTTGGGACCAACATATGTTTAGGCTTAAGGCTCTCTTTGAGACCTTCCAGATTTTCCATTTAACTGTTAATTTATCATAGTCATCCTTTGGCCAATCTACTACTAATTTTTTGGGCCATGCAGTAGGTAGTGGCAAAGTGGCCCCTAAATTTGCAAAAATCCTGGCCATTAAAAATTATCCAGTACCCCCTGACAGGAAATCCCTTCAACGTTTTCTAGGGATGGTAGGGTTTTATAGAAGATTCTGTAAAAATTTTGCAGATATTGTTGAACCTCTAACCTCACTTACCAGTCATAAAGTTCCCTATAATTGGACCCCAGAATGTCAAAATGCTTTTACGAAAGCAAAGAGATTACTTTGTACTGCACCCATTCATTTGTCTCCAGACTTTTCAAAACCATTCTCTTTACAGACAGATGCTTGTGAGTCTGGGGTGGGGGCAGTGCTTCTGCAATCTGGGGATGATGGGTTGCAGCCTGTGGCCTACCATTCAGCCAAATACAAACCACACCAGAGGGCCTACTCCACTATAGAAAAGGAGGCCCTGGCTCTGATATTGGCATTAGAGCACTTTGATGTCTACGTGGGCCAGTCGTCTCAGGTGGTCACCATCTACAGCGACCACAACCCTCTGGTGTACATCCAGTCTATGAAGAATCACAACACAAGACTCATGAGTTGGAGCCTCAGACTGCAACGTTACACATTGTGCATTAAACACATTTCTGGCAAAAATAATACGCTGACGGATGTGTTATCTAGGAATTATTGCATTTAGTTAGGTTGTTAGGGACTTTGGGTGGAACCAGCTATTTTTTTTCCCTAGTGGGTTTTTTTTTTTTAGCGAGGGGATAACCTGCTACCGACCGCAGGTATCTTGGACCTATGTTAGCCCTACCATCTGCTGTCTCACTCTTAAGTTTAAAGCCGAACTTTATGTCTCGTGAAAAGTTTAGCTTTATCTAATGAGCAGGATGGTTGAGGGAAAAGGCGGTCCCATTATTGCAATGTGCCATGGTGGCACTCTACCCATTTGAGGTGGAAGCCTAGCCCTGAGCCCTCTTGTGGTGGTGGTGTTGCATGCAAAGAGTACATACCCTTTATTCAGAGCGTGTTAACACACCCATATAGGCTGCCCCTCCTACCCGCGAACCATCGTTAAGGGTTTGGTGATGGGGCCCCATCATCAAATCAACGACTCAGTTCAGCCAATGATAATGCGGATCTGACAATGGCAAAGGTGATGTGGATACCACTCGCAAATTTGTCATTGTCATTCCTGCATTGGGCTGGTTGTTGTACGGTTGTCTGTCTATTGGCTGCTGTTTAGCCTTGACTACCGTGGCATTCACTAATACTAATCTCTCTGTATATAGTGTACATACATACTTGTACAAAGCCTTATAATATACTTGGTGAAGGAAAATACAAAAGTCATATAATCATATTTGCTTGGTGAAGGAAATACAATTCAAAGCATTTTCTACTGTGTTTCTTTGCTCCAAGCTCCCTTTTACACTCAGGATAAGAGGCCTTAGAACCTGAGGTTGTAATATCCGTCTACCAACTTTTGCTGTTATTCTTTTGTCAAGCATTTTGGGCGCTTTTACACTATGGTCGCATTTGTCAAAGGCATTTGCAAAGTCTGTGTATACTACCTGGAGTCTACTACAACTGCATTTTGTTTATCCTCTAGCACTTCTAGGACATTGTCATAGTGGTCCAGTAGCTGGGACAGGCAGGAGCGACCTGCTCTAAACCCGTGTTGCCCTGGGTTGCATAAATGATGGGTATCTAGGTGGTTGGCGATCTTGCTTCTAGAACTCTTTCAATGATTTTTATGATATGGGATGTTAGTGCTATCGGTCTTTAGTTCTTTGCAATTGCTTTACTGCCACCTTTATGGAGTGGGGCTATGTCTGTTTTTTTTAGTAAGTGTGGGATGACCCCTGTGTCCATGCTCCCTCTAAATAGAATACTGAAGGCACGTGATGCACTTGCAGTTCTTGATGAACACTGAGTTCCATGAGTCCGGGAGTGGGGCAGAGTGCATGTACCTCTATTATGTTGTGATCTGAGTGTATTGTATTTGATACGGTTATATTACGTGTCAGATCGTCGTTCTTAGTGAAGATGAGGTGCAGCGTATTTTCTAGTCTTGTTGGTTCTATTATTTGATGATTTAAAGTGAATTTGGTGCAGAGATTTAATAGCTCATGTGTGTGTGAATTTTCATCTGAGCTGCCGCCTGAGTTGATCTCTGCTACAAAATTATTTGCTACACTCCTTCATCTTAGGTGTCTCAAGTTGAAATCCCCCAGCAGCAAGGTATTTGGGGAGGAGTTGGGAGATTTTTCAGACAATTTTCAAAAGCTGTCCTTGGAATTGCTGGGAAGTTGCATCTTTGAGGTGTTTAGTAGTTCTGAGCAAATGACCGACTCTGTGAAGTACAGGCCAACCCCCCCACCCCCCCCTTGTTGCCTATTTTGTCTGTCTCATCTGAATATGTTATAAACTGGGATCCATATTTCGTTGTCAAAATGATCCTTTATGTGGGTCTCTGTGAAAGCTACAAACATTGCATTTGACTCCGTGAACAGTCCCTTGATGTAAGGTATTTTGTTGTTCATTGATGGCTTTAGACACTGTATGTTTGATGGAATTTAGGGGGGCTTTGTTTGCTGCCATTAATATTTGTTGCTCTGGAGTGGAGGATTTCTCTTATTTCTTGCAAGTCTTTTTTTCCTTCCAGGCACTAAAAACCTCCTTCTCTAGAGAGGTTTTGGCTTCCCTCTTTTGTTTCCCATGGTCTGGGTGATCTGTATCTTCTTGTCCCCTTTAGATGTTGTGCCTGATAGTATATGTTGTAGCATTGTCTTTCATGGACTGACAAGTGACACATTTCGCGGTGAGATAAGTTATAAGAAGAGTTGCACCCTCCTGTTGTCATGTGGGTGCTTTATTTTTTTGGAATGGTCAAAAGTGCATGTCCATTTGCCCTGGTATTGAGTTTCCATGGTGCTAATATCCTGATGGAACCGCCGCTCTCCTTGTTCCTCACTGTAGTCCCCACAATTGTTGGGAAAATAGTCAAGATGTGAGTGCAAAAAGTGCATCTTCACACTCATTCTAGATCAAAGTTGTTGGAAACTTGAAATCAGGTCTTGGATCATTTTTTCATATTCGGGGGAGCGCCTGTTTCCCAGGAAGTTGTGGACAATCTGCTTGAATGAAAACTAGGCATTCACCTCGACACCTGCTAATGCTTCATCAAAATGCTTGTCCTTCATCAATTCCCGAATCTGAGGGCCAACAAAGATTCCTGCCTTTAGCTTCCCTTTACTTATACCAGGAAACTTTGACTCCAGGTACTTGAAAGCAGTTCCATTCTTGTTCAAGGCCTTCACAAAATTTTTCATAAGCCCTAATTTGATGTGGAGTGTGGCAGCAAAATATTCTTGGGGTCAACTAGTGGCAGTTTTCATGTTGTGATTTCCGGGTAAGAAGCTGGTTCTTGGTGGCCAGTCTTTTTGTTCATAGTGCTGGCTGTCTGCCCTACTATCCCAAAGACACAGAAAACAGGGATACTTGGTATATCCGCCTTGAAGACCTAGTAGGAGAGCAATAACATTTAAATCACCACAAATGAGAAAATTGTGATTCTGGAACTTGATTGCAGATATTAGTGTCTTCATATTTGGGTAAGTTTCTGACATTTGGACACTATGGCCAATTGGCACAGATGCAGCTGTGTTGCCATTGTAGAGAAGTACAGCCTTTAAACTTCTTTTAGAAGAATCAATGACGAGTCTCCATTCATCTGCTTTGTATGACATCCCCATGTGTTCAATATGGCCAGAAATATTTGAAGAGAAAACTAAAGATTCCAGTTTGTCAAAGAACTGAGTGAATTCCGCTTCACGATGACGGTACCAAGCGAATGTTTTTCCAGGAGCTAGAAGCCTGTGTTCCTTCAGTCTAGAGCCAAGTAACTGAGCACTTTCTTTTGGAAGGTTAAGGTCTCTCACCAAGTCATTGAGCTCAACTTGGTTGAAGGGTTTGGGATCGTCATTTGTTGGTGGTTCATAGTCTACTTCCATCTCCTTAGAATCACTGGTGTCAGACTCTGGTGAAATTTGCCATGTCTCAGGTGGCACAGGTACAGGAATATCTTCAGAGTGTGGAACAGCCTTATTGCTGAAGGAATATTTGGGTATATTATGCGATCTTTAGTCTTCTTGTTGAATCCAGCTACTTTAGTTATACAAAAGTAGCAGTCATCATGGTGGTTCATCTGCTCCCGCCATACCATTGGTACTCCAAAGGGCATACATTTAAGTTTTCCAACTGACTACATTTGTAGCTTACTGATGCAACTCTTGCAAGCTTTGTGTGGTGCAAATGATTTGTTCTGGTCTCCAAGTTTGCAGCCAAAATAAGCAAAGTAGCAGCGCTTCAATAAAGGAGTAATGTTGCTCCGGGAATCTGAAGGTGTGAATTACCCGCAGACATAGCAAATATGTCTGGTGAATTTATGCAGCTTCTACACATATTAATAATTTGAAAATAAAGAAAAATATATTAGATTTAACATTTAAGTCAATATAAGGTAAACATTTTAATTGGTAATATACCACTTTCTCATTTACTTATGTTATACGAAAAGAGAAAAGTAACGTTCCCATATAACTTAACAACCTGATATGATAGAGATGAATAAAAAAAACAATGAATCACTATTTTCCATATATATACCGAAAAAGATACCATAGAGTCAATTAAAAAAATCATGCAGACCAGTGTAATTAATACGAGCTGACTTGCGTAGTAAGGATCCTGGCGACTGCTGGCAACTGTTAACAACACGAGTTATCTATATATTAGGCCTATCATTTCCATCTTAATTTTCACAAAAACATTTATTATGGTATCTTATCTATACGCTACGGTACCAATGTGATATACACACTATGTATTACACTATTATCAGGGAGACTTTCTTTCCTATCACAAATTTGCTCTATTTTTTTTTTTTTGCAGACGGCACTCTAGGCCTATAGTTCCCCTCTTGGAGTACGGCTCTGCTATGTTATTGCACACTTTTTATCCTTATATGGCTCAGTGTGTACTATTATTTGCTAGATTATTTGCAAGCGCTGGAGGGATGTACTTTATAAGTTCACTGGCACAGTTTAAAGTTTCTAGCACACAAAAGAAACTGCAATAATCCACGAAGACGACGGAGCACGGTGGAGCACTGTGGAGCACGGCGGAGCACGGCGAAGCACTGCGGACCACGGCGGAGCACTGCGGACCACGGCGGAGCACTGCAGAGTACGGCGGAGCACTGCGGAGCATGGAGGAGCACTACAGAGCATGGAGGAGCACGGAGGAGCGCTGTGGAGCACGGCAGAGCACGGGGGAGCATGGCGGAGCACGGCGGAGCACTGCAGAGCATGGCGGAGCACTGCGGAGCACGGCGGAGCACTGCGGAGCACGGCAGAGCACGGCAGAGTGCTGAGGAGCACGGCGGAGCACGGCAGAGCAAGGCCGAGCACGGCCGAGCATGGCGGAGACACGGCGGAGCAAGGACGAGCACGGCCGAGCACGGCTGAGCATGGTGGAGAACGGCGGAGCACGGCCGAGCATGGTGGAACACGGCGGAGAACGGCGGAGCATGGCGGAGAACGGCGGAGCACGGCCGAGCATGGCGGAGCACGGCCGAGCATGGCGGAGCACGGCGGAGCACGGCCGAGCATGGCGGAGCACGGCGGAGCAGCGTCAACCAAAGATCTCAACAGGTCAAATCCTTCGAGGGGCCTAAGAGTTATAGCTTAACCCTCCCAAGAGGTTCAGGAACTGGAAATCAACACGTTGAATAAACTCAATAACTCAAGATCAAAGATAGACTCAAAGAAACTTATTTAATGATTCAACTTTCAAAACGTCTTAAAAAAAAAGCATTCGCAATTTTTCAGTTCTTATTTCGAAATTATATTCCATTCGTAAAGCTCTACAAGAGGTTGTAGCGTGCACCTTGTGTAGCGTGCACCTTGTGTAGCGTGCACCTTGTGTAGCGTGCACCTTGTGTAGCATGCACCTTGTGTAGCGTGCACCTTGTGTAGCGTGCACCTTGTGTAGCGTGCACCTTGTGGAGCGTGTACCTTGTGGAGTGTGCATTTAGTGGAGCGTGCACTTTGTGTAGCGTGCACCTTGTGTAGTGTGCACCTTGTGAAGCGTGCACCTTGTGTAGCGTGCACCTTGTGTAGCGTGCACCTTGTGTAGCGTGCACCTTGTGTAGCGTGCACCTTGTGTAGCGTGCACCTTGTGTAGCGTGAACCTTGTGTAGCGTGCACCTTGTCTTGCGTGCACCTTGTGTAGCGTGCACCTTGTGTTGCGTGCACCTTGTGTTGCGTGCACCTTGTGTAGCGTGCACCTTGTGTAGCGTGCACCTTGTGTAGCGTGCACCTTGTGTAGCGTGCACCTTGTGGAGCGTGTACCTTGTGGAGTGTGCATTTAGTGGAGCGTGCTCCTTGTGTAGCGTGCACCTTGTGTAGCGTGCACCTTGTGTTGCGTGCATGATGCTAGCACCAACGCTGTCTAGGACTAAAGTCACCCTCCAAACTGATGACTGGTCAAGTACTAGAAAGAATAATAGCGTTGTAACCAGGCAATTGTGGTGTCATCACCATGCAAACTGTAGAGTTATCACCAAGACTGTTGCAGTGTTATCACCAAGACTGTTGCAGTGTTATCACCAAGACTGTTGCAGTGTTATCACCAAGACTGTTGCAGTGTTATTACCAAGACTGTTGCAGTGTTATCACCAAGACTGTTGCAGTGTTATCACCAAGACTGTTGCAGTGTTATTACCAAGACTGTTGCAGTGTTATCACCAAGACTATTGCAGTGTTATTACCAAGACTGTTGCAGTGTTATTACCAAGACTGTTGCAGTGTTATTACCAAGACTGTTGCAGTGTTATTACCAAGACTGTTGCAGTGTTATTACCAAGACTGTTGCAGTGTTATTACCAAGACTGTTGCAGTGTTATTACCAAGACTGTTGCAGTGTTATTACAAGACTGTTGCAGTGTTATTACCAAGACTGTTGCAGTGTTATTACCAAGACTGCTGCAGTGTTATCATCAAGACTGTTGCAGTGTTATTACCAAGACTGTTGCAGTGTTATTAAAAAGACTGTTGCAGTGTTATTACCAAGACTGTTGCAGTGTTATTACCAAGACTGTTGCAGTGTTATTACAAAGACTGTTGCAGTGTTATTACCAAGACTGTTGCAGTGTTATTACCAAGACTGTTGCAGTGTTATTACCAAGACTGTTGCAGTGTTATTACCAAGACTGCTGCAGTGTTATCATCAAGAATGTTGCAGTGTTATTACCAAGACTGTTGCAGTGTTATTACCAAGACTGTTGCAGTGTTATCACCAAGACTGTTGCAGTGTTATTACCAAGACTGTTGCAGTGTTATTACCAAGACTGTTGCAGTGTTATTACCAAGACTGTTGCAGTGTTATTACCAAGACTGTTGCAGTGTTATCACCAAGACTGTTGCAGTGTTATTACCAAGATTGTTGCAGTGTTATTACCAAGACTGTTGCAGTGTTATCACCAAGACTGTTGCAGTGTTATCACCAAGGCTGTTGCAGTGTTATTACCAAGACTGTTGCAGTGTTATTACTAAGACTGTTGCAGTGTTATTACCAAGACTGTTACAGTGTTATTACCAAGACTGTTGCAGTGTTATTACCAAGACTGTTGCAGTGTTATTACCAAGACTGTTGCAGTGTTATTACCAAGACTGTTGCAGTGTTATTACCAAGACTGTTGCAGTGTTATTACCAAAGACTGTTGCAGTGTTATTACCAAGACTGTTGCAGTGTTATCACCAAGACTGTTGCAGTGTTATTACCAAGACTGTTGCAGTGTTATTACAAAAACTGTTGCAGTGTTATTACCAAGACTGTTGCAGTGTTATCATCAAGACTGTTGCAGTGTTATTACCAAGACTGTTGCAGTGTTATCACCAAGACTGTTGCAGTGTTATTACCAAGACTGTTGCAGTGTTATTACAAAAACTGTTGCAGAGTTATTACCAAGACTTGCAGTGTTATCATCAAGACTGTTGCAGTGTTATCACCAAGACTGTTGCAGTGTTATCACCAAGACTGTTGCAGTGTTATTACCAAGACTGTTGCTGTGTTATTACCAAGACTGTTGCAGTGTTATCACCAAGACTGTTGCAGTGTTATTACCAAGACTGTTGCAGTGTTATTACCAAGACTGTTTCAGTGTTATTACCAAAACTGTTGCAGTGTTATTACCAAGACTGTTGCAGTGTTATTACCAAGACTGTTGCAGTGCTATTACCAAAACTGTTGCAGTGTTATCATCAAGACTGTTGCACTGTAAGAGATATATGTTATTATACTATAAAGAATATATACTAGGAATAAGGTAAAAAGAGTTATTTACATTTACATGTGTGTTAGTTAGAAAAATAAAAAATCATTCTCCTCCCTTTCTGTCGCTACATTCATTAGGTACCTTTTGGTTCTCTTCTTGAACTGGCTCATGCTATGACTGGCTTTGACATGTGCAGGCAGTCTGTTCCATTCCTTTATTGCTGTACAATAAAAGGTGTTTGAAGCCTGGCCACTGACTGTGGGTACTACAAAGTTGTGCTCTCTCCCCCTAGTACTATGTCTGCTTTGGTTCCCAACCTTGACAAAATTGGCAGCAAGATATTCTGGACACTGTTTGTGAGCAATTTTATAAATTTTATAAACTTTAAGTGCAAATGGTTTACATGATGGACTGATGCTGCGGCGGCTCCTATAAAATCTTGTTGTGTTTGTGGACAATACCTAAGGTACTCAGTTTCCTAAATATGAACGGCAATTCTATTGTACTTCTGATTGGTTCAAAAATTTTATTTTCCAGAAACTCTGATTTTAAAATCGTACTGATTTCAGAACTAAGAGAACCAGGAGTAGATAAGACTGTTATGCCTAATAATCCTGATTCAAGTCTAGTCCCCAGGTCAGCTGAAGATCTCTATACTAATGAGTCTTATATATCCCTTAACAACTCCAGAGATGCAAAACATTTTTTAATTTCTTTTAAAATTGAAAATGAAGGCTGGAAGAGACTTCTGAGGATGTAACTCAAAATTTAAATTTATCTATGAACGCTTATAAAACTGATTTGAAAATTCAGATGAGTGAATTCAAGGTAGGATGAAGTACTAGTATTATTGCTAGACAAAATTAGTAAATTATTAGCTTCTTGGTGAGGACGTACTCAAGATTTCCTCGAAGGTAAATTATGTAATTAATGTTAATGGTCAATGTAAGATATGCCGCTGACAGCGGCAGCGGCAGCAAGAACCTTGTCCTCTAATTTTACTTCCACCTGAGGTTCCCAGCAGCCTTGTGATGGCCTAATCAAGACCCACATAACACTAACATATGTGGATACCCAGAATGATATAAATCAACTGCAGAAATCACCCAAAAATACGCAAATCACCAACTAATAGGACTCGTGTTACCACCACCTGCCCCGCTGCGACAGAAGTGATACTCCACAACATTCACCCATTCCACATCGCCTACTATTCATCTGAAGCCACGGTCAATGGCCAAGGGTCAGAGCAACAAAAGAAGATCCAGTAACCAGCCAAGGACTCCTAACATCACAGGTGAGAGCAGCAATACTACAAGGAAAACTTCTCGTACTGCCAGCCAGGCCTCAACCCTCATCAAGCACCTCCACCATCACAACACCCGACAAACAAAAACAAATATGGCCGCCGCCACAGTCCAAGATAACTCTTTCCATGGATTTGATGTTGAGAAGATTACAGAACCAGAAATAGCTAAACTCCTTACGATCCAGAACCAAACAATCGCCAAGCTTACCCAGGAAATGCAGGAGCTTAAAACCTCCAACGCACAGTACCTCATCAAGATCACAACTCTGGAAGACAAACTAAGCACTCTAGAACAACTAAGCAACACCCACACCCAGTCCGTGGACACCATCAACACTCTAAAAGACCAAGTCACCCAACTGAATAACAACATTATAGAAGAAAGATCACTAGTGGATCTACAACTTACCGATGTCATCAACAATTTCCAAGACCATAATGACCAACAACAGCTATGTGACGCTGTTGTAGTTAATAGCAAACATCTCCCACCTATAGTTACCCAAGAGACATGCATGGAGGCCACCCTACAACTTTTCAAGGACCACCTTAGCCTAAACATACGTAGTGATGAACTAAAAGATTGCAAACTGATGGGCTACCAAGCAGGGGAAAAAAAACAGTGCTATTAAAATTCAATACCAGCTTGCAAAGAAATAACCTACTAAAAACATCCATAGCTATGAAATCAGATGTATATGTAAATGAATGCCTTAACAAAACAAGACAAAACCTCCTTTATCGACTAAGAAAATTACGCAGTGCCCAAAAAATCCATCAGTGCTTTGTGAGGGATGGTAAAATCGCAGTTAGGAAACAGCCACTGCGAAGAGGTATTTCATCTCTATAGAATATGAACTAAAAACATTCCTGAGTGAGGCTGGGTTAACATAAATTCAGTTTATACCCACCATCCACGAATAGTGTTATGAATCATCCTGTAACATTTATATACTACCATAAATTTTGTTAACTAAAAATTCTAATACCCCCTTACTACTCTTGAATTTTCACTTTTGTATTCAATTACCATTCTACCTCATAGTCTTAATTTTAAATTTCACTATATTCATTCTACCTCATAGTCTTAATTTGTATTTAATAACTACAAATCCTCTTTATTATTATTATTACTTCTACTTACCATATATTTACAACTTACCATATCATTGCCCCCCAATTCTATCTTAACCTGTTATTGTCCTACCTTACTGTATTATATATTTGTAATTTTCCACATCATTGGTGGCTTGAGCTCTCCCTTCACACACGGAGGGCCCGGGTTCGATTCCCAGCGGGTGGAAACATTTCGACGTGTTTCCTTACACCTGTTGTCATGTTCACCTAGCAGCAAATAGGTACCTGGGTTGTTAGTCGACTGGTGTGGGTCGCATCCTGGGGGACAAGATTAAGGACCCCAATGGAAATAAGACAGACAGTCCTCGATGACGCACTGACTTTCTTGGGTTATCCTGGGTGGCTAACCCTCCGGGCTTAAAAATCCGAAGAAATCTTATCTTACCTGTGGCAAATATTCCATTTGATTTTTTTTAATATATATTGTATACCATCTTACTATCAAATCACTTACACCCAAATCATTGCCTTTGTGTTATTTTATTTTTATTTTACTTTTGTATAAACCTGTGTTATACCTTTATATATACAAGTTTGCAACTATTCCTTAGTGCAATTACAAGTGACATTCTGGTGCTACTTCATTTTATAATTGTATCTTAGTTAATATCTAGTTTTACCTTATTTCATTCTAGCTTAATACATAACCAATACCTAATTTTATTTTATAATTGTATCCTAGTTAATATCTAGTTTTACTTTACCAATACCAAACTCATTGGTGCTACTTTATTTTGTAATTTAATCTTAGTAGTTTATATCTATTTTTTATTTTTTCATTCTAGCTTAATACATAGTCAATACCAATTCCATTATGTTTATTTGTTACTATACTCTATTTGACCAATGTGCATTAGCTATATACTTGTCCAAACATTTCCTTACTACAGATATCAATACTAGAATTCACCACACTATACATTATAGTATAATAAACTTACTATTTAACCTAAATGATGAATGATCACGTCGACCCTGATCTAAACCTACATAATCTAACACCCAATCAAAATTTACTGGAAAGTAACTGCCTCTATTACACAGCATCACAAGCCAACACTGTCCTAAACACTACTAAAAGTATAACAGTTCTTAACTACAACGTCCGATCCTTAAGCAAACACTATGATGACCTCCTTGCCCTCCTTGATTCCCTAAAGACAACCTTCACATGTATTGTTCTTACTGAAACCTGGCTTAAGCAGGATACAATAGATATCTACTCGCTACCAGGATACACAGCAATACACAACTGCAGACCACATCAAGTTGGGGGAGGTATTGCAATCTATTACTCTAATGAAATATCCTGTTGTGACACCACTTGCTATAGTGATGAATATGGAGAATATATTTTCGCTAATTTTACTGCACAAAACCTTAATACTCCAATAACAATCGGAGCCATTTACCGGATGTCTCGTACAAACATCTCAAATTTTAGCGATAAACTAAAAACACTAATAACAAACAACCAAATGAACAAGCACCACCTTATCTTAGCTGAAGACTTCAACATCAACTTTGGCCTACCAGATGACCAGCCAGTAACTGATTTCATCAATAATATGAACAACACACTTCTCATACCAACAATAACAAAACCAACCAGGCTTACTGAGACGAGTGCAACCATAATCGACCATATATGGACCAATATACTAGCCCCCCTTAAATCAGGGATAATAACAGACAGCACTACAGACCACTACCCCACCTTACTCTTAACAGACATTAGTAAACAACCTCTAGAATACACCAAAGTTTCATTTAGATTCCATGACGATGCCTCAGTAAATAACTTCACAGCAGAGCTAGAGACGGTTGACTGGGCTATAGAATTCCCCAACGCCAAGGGTATCGATGATTGGACAGACAATTTTCTTAACAAATTACTTAGACTATACAACAAACATTGTCCTATAAAAATGAAACAGATTACGAATAAACGGCTAGGTTGCCCATGGCTAACTAACAGCTTACTAAAAAACTTTAACAAGAAACATCAATATGAAAAGCAATATAGACGGGGCTTCATACATAAAGATTTTATTAAACACTATTTATCAGTTCTCACCAAACTAAAAAAAAAAAAACAATTGTACTACTCCAGCAGATTCACTGAAACAAGAGGAGATATAAAAAAGACCTGGAAAACACTCTCACAGATTCTGGGCACCCACAAACTGAAAAAAACTAGGGATATTGTCCTAACTAAACCAAATGAAACACCACTACAGCCTATTGATACAGTAAACAAAATAAATGACTTCTCAACCATAGGATCAAATCTTGCCAGTAAAATCCCAGATACCAACGCCCGAGAAAGTGATTACCTAGATGGGAATTTCCCATCCTCCTTCTATCTTGCACCTACTGAACCCACTGAAGTCACCATGATAATCAAGTCACTTAAAAATAAATCAGGGAATTTGTCTCAAGTCCCACCATTATTATACAAGCGAGCCGCCCATGTCCTTTCACATGCTATTTCATTACTTTTTAACAAATCACTAGAAACTAGCACTTTCCCGACACTACTCAAAACAGCAAGGGTTACACCAATACACAAAGGTGGTGACCCCACAGACGTAAACAACTATAGGCCAATATCAAACTTACCGTTGCTATCCAAAATCTTCGAGAAACTTGTGCACAAGAGATTATACTCGTTTATAATGCCACAACACAAAGCATACTCAACCCCTGCCAATTTGGCTTCAGAAAAAAATAAAAGCACTAACGACGCAATCGTAAAAATGATAGACCTGCTTTACACAGCACTCGAAAATAAGGAATATCGACCTAAGGAAAGCTTTCGACACTGTAAACCACAGCATCCTACTCCACAAACATGACCACTATGGTATAAGAGGTCATGCACTTGTATATTTCAAATCCTACCTTACTAATAGGTATCAGTATGTCACCATTAAAGACACAACCTCCTCGACGCGACCACTTGATACTGGAGTACCGCAGGGAAGTGTCCTTGGTCCCCTGCTCTTCCTCTTATACATCAATGATCTTCCCAATGTATCACAACACCTGAAACCAATACTCTTTGCTGACTACACGACTTATGTCATCTCCCACCCAAATCTTGAAACGCTCAACACCATTGTTAACGACGAATTACTAAAAATATCTACATGGATGACAGCCAACAAACTTACACTCAACACTGATAAGACCTCTATATTATGTTTGGTAACAGAGCAGGTGATGCACAATTAAACATTAAGATCAACACCCACTCTCTATTGCTAAACATAATGAGGGCAAATTCCTGGGCCTTCACCTTGACAGCAACCTGAAATTCAGCACTCATATCCAACACATAATAAAGAAAGTGTCCAAAATGTGGGGATCCTCTCTAAGATACGTATTATGACCACAATCAGCCCTACTCACACTATACTATTCACTCATCTATCCCTACTCACATATGCCATTTGTGCATGGGGATCAACAGCAGCAAACACCTAAAACCAATAATAACCCAACAAAAAGCCGCAGTAAGAATTATCACCAATCCAACCTAATCAACCCCCCCACTCTTCAAAGACCTAAACCTACTCACTGTCAGAACATCCACACTTACTACTCTGCTATCTACATTTATAGAACCATTAATTCCAACTTTAACCCTGAACTAAAACTCTTTCTTGACAGTTGTGACAGGACCCATAGACATAATACCAGATACAAACATCTCTTTGACATTCCCAGTGTCCAACTAAATCTATACAAAAATTCAATGTACATAAAAGGGCCTAAAATCTGGAACTCCCTGCCTGAAAACTCTAGAACTGCAGACACAACTTCCATTTTCAAAAGCACCGTTAAAAAACATCTGATCCCACTTACCGGTAGCTAACCACATGAAAACTACTTTATCTTGCACATATCCACAACAAAATACACTTATTGATATCTGTGATTCCCCTTAATTTGCACATGACTGTAGCCAAAATTCTAATACAACTATTGCTTCATAATTCTTAAGCTAGTCATAAGTTTGCCTAAGACACTCCAATATAGAAACT